>OY756399.1:0-7500 GCA_963576865.1 Anania hortulata | reverse complement strand
AAGCAAGTTACAGAATATGTAGGGATGTCGCTAAGGTATACAACAATCCCTCATTTAATCAGGTATATAAAATAAGAGAGGAATTTAATGATATACAGATAATGATGAGCCTAATTGTAAGCGTAAATAAGATTATATCGGTAGTAACGGAGCGGTGCTTATGAACTACACCAGAACCGTTGAGTTAAGATATGACGAAGAACAAATTTGTATTTTATTGCAGTTGGGGTGTATAGAAAGAGGAAAGAGAGTAATAAAGTAAGCGAAGTCTATGTTTGATGTTAAGTAGGGTAGAGACTACTTGGATATTAAGACGAACTTATGACTAAAGCAACTTGAATATGAGCGAATTCTTTTTTTTTTTTTTTTTTTTTTTTTTTTTTTTTTTTTTTTTTTTTTTTTTTTTTTTTTTTTTTTTTTTTTTTTTTTTTTTTTTTTTTTTTTTTTTTTTTTTTTTTTGCTTTTACAATATGAGATAAGATAATAACTAAATACAGTATATAAAATAATTTGAAATAAGGAAATTAGAGAAAAACAATCAGAGAGAAGCAAAACGGCTACGATACGAGTACCAAGGTATGTATCTAGGCATACAAAAAGGAGTACTATATATTTTTAACATTTTTAGAATTTCTGTGAATAACTTTGTTTCTAAGCTAAAAATTACAAAACAAAATGCGAAAAAGATAAATATAATGTCTATGGAACAATAATCCAAAATTTGAAACTTTTCGAAAATTTTAAAATTTTGAAAAGTCAATAACTTTTTTTAATATAATCATTGTTGTGGAACAAAAAGCGAAAAAGAGGTGTCTGTTATGTCCACTACAATATTCTAAAATTTCAAATTTTGAAAAATTTTGCGAAAATAATTTCGCCGATAATCCGCCACTATACTAAAATACGTTAAGACTAGGTGTGAAAGATTTATTAAACGTGTACCATTTAGTATTAAACAGTTTGAAATTTGTAAAGAGATTTGGATACATGTTATGTGAGGTTCATAACTTATTAGTTATAAATTATTCAATCATAATTACGATGTTTGGTACATTAGTTAGTCTTAATAAACTTATTTACTAATATTATAGGCGAATTCTAATATAAAACAGTTCAGATTGACCGCTATACAAGAGGTCAATCGGTTAATAAGCAGTATTGGTAAGAGGATTAATATTGATCCTCTGCATAAAAATTATCATTGACATTATCATTGACATACATTGTGATAGTTAAAGTATAATGTAAGAAGATCGATCTAAGATTATGTATTTACAATGAATCAACGTATATTTCCTTACAGCTAAATTATGTATGCAAAATACAAGTCCAAGCTTGTTATTTTATAAAAAGGTAGCAAAGGTAAGTAGTAAATAACAGTAATGTAATCATAATAACGGTAGATATTAAATTAAGTTAAAATCAATATAGTATTCCTAATTAATGACATGTTAAAATGTGTAAATAACTAAATAATAATCGAATTAGGCAACCGCGCGCGCTGAATAAAAGCGCTGTTATAAGTTAATGGTCGGAGCAAGGTGTAAATATGAATGAGGAATTAATCGATGTTGGCAAGTAGCTTAATTTGTCAAGAAAATGAATAATTAAGCACTTGAGGCGCTGCATGAAAGTGATTAGTACAGATACTATAATGTAGGCACTGTGTAGGCAATGCGGACGAGTTAGATAAAAGATTAATTATAGTGAAATTATGTTAGTGAAAGAAAATAAGTATTAGAAGTTAGCGAGGTGCCGAAGTCAATGACTAATACAGTAGCGAGTCCATGCTAATGCCAAACGTATTAGGTTGTGTCGAGTAATTTATCATTTAGTAATAGTGTGTTTAAATTATAGATTGAAGCGTATTTAATTCTGATTAATTAATGTATATCCATTTTATGTTTGCAAAGATGGTGGCGACATTAATCTGTGTGTAGGAACCATAAAATTAAGTGAGCGTAGTGTGTAGTGTTTCGAGCAATCGTGAGGGCGCTAAATGCGCAGTTAAAGAAAAGCAATATGGTGTACGTAGTGTACGTAGTGTTTTCGGCATCCGTAAGGCGCTAAAAGCAAGTAGAAGGAATGAGTATAGTGTAGTGTGTCAAGCGTCCGTAGGGGCGCTAGATGCGTATCGGGAGCGGTGTCGAGTCAAGATTGATTAATTGTGTAACAAGGCACAAAGATATAATATTTAATAGGTATGCTTATCAGCGTAAGCATAGTGCATGCTAAATGAGCGATTTAAACTGATTAATTAATTAATGTAATGGGTCTATTGTAAAGTTAGCAAGGATAATTGTGCCAATGATTGTATGGCAGAACCATAACATTAAATATGAGTAGTACGTAGTGTTCGAAGCAACCGTGGGGGCGCTAAATGCGCGGTTCGAGAAAGGCAAGTTATGTTGTGTACGTAATGTTTCAGGTGTCCGTAAGGGGCGCTAAAAGCGACAAGTAGAAATGAGCAGAGCAGTATGTAGTACGTTGAGCGTCCGTGGGGCGCTAAATGCGCTGCTAAGGTGATGTAGTATCGAAGGGTCGATTAATCAAGAGTAAAGGCAGTGAGATCTAGTGTTTAATAAAGGTTTAGACATTGTCAGTGTGCCGCCTCTAGTGAGGATAATTATAAGGTAAGCAAATTAAAGTGTGTAATGTGTTAGTGTGTCAAGCTTCCTAGGGGGCGCTAAATGCGTAATTGAGAGAAATGGTTGTGTACGTGATGTATTAAGCATCCGACAGAGGCGCTGAGCGCAAGTAATATTTTAGTAATACAAAGTACGTCGAGAATTTGTGATGGCGCTAAAAGCGCGATAAAGTAAATGTCGTAACTAAGGTAAGATATTAAATAAAGATAAAATTAAAGTCATAACCGCGATGTACTATCAACTAGGATTAATTAACACACATTAATTGAAGATTGTAATGAAGTGAAGTGAAGTAATTGACAAATGTACTTACGAGTACAGGGTGACATCTGTGGCGAGTTACTAGAATTATGTGTAGAGTGTTTATGGGAGTGTAAATGAGGTGTAGTGCATAGGATGAGCGCCAGAGGCGCTAAATCCACGCGCGGTATGTCGTTTAAATGCAATACTAGGTGGCGTGGCGTTCGAGGAAACGCAGTAGGTGATGATGTGATGTTTCGTGTTAGGTTGTATGTAGATCAGTGATGATTGATTAGATATTAGTAATTAATTAAGTGATAGTGGCTAGTGAGATAGGTGAAGTGTGAGGTAAAGTCTATGAGTGTATTTCAGAGTCGGTGATAGTGGCGACATCTGTGAGGATTGTGTGTGTAATATTTATACCAAGAGGCAAAAATGATGCTTTTTAACGTGCTATTGACTAGAAAGCACACTAATTTACGCACTGATGTGTGGTGTGTAGAAACTGGTGTAGATGGAGCATGTGTATGGGGTATGTGTATCGGCCAAGTAAGAGTGGCGAAAATGTAAAGGGCAGGCTTAATGCTGTGTGAATTAGTAGTGAGTGATGAGAACTTAAGATAGAGAGAGTCAATATGGTTGGGAGTGGTGTCAAAAGAATGCTGTGAGAGTGAGAATAGGTGTATGTGAATGTGATGAGTCAATGTTAAGTGGTTTGATTGTGATATGAGATACAAAATATAACTTAAAAATGTGAATAATGTTAGAATGAGACATGTTTAGTAGTTTGTATGAATGGGTTTGGTTGTGTAGATGTACAACGATGATATTTTGACTAATATTTAAAAGAATTCAGCATTGTGATTGCTTAATTATTGATGTGAAAATTTAAAATGTAATTGATGATAAGTAGGTAATAAAGGGGTCCAAGTAGGTGTGAGTGGTGTCTAAAGGGAGGTAATGATATGAAGATGAATGTGTGTGAGTATGAAGAGTCTGTGTAAAGTAGTTTGGCCGTAATGAGAGTAAATTGATGGTAACTTAAAGATCGGATTAATGCTTAAATTAGCGGGTTTTAAGTTAATGTTTTGTTCGAAAAGGGTTGTGAGGGTGTGGAGGCATGATATTCAAGAGGATTATCTGCGAAAAAGTGATTATTTAAGAAATTGTTAGTGGGCGTGGCCAGAGGCGTGGCTAAATTGCATTGTGTGAAACGAAGAGATGAAAAACGAGTAAAACAAGGTGGAAATTGATGTGTGAGGTATGAAAATAGTGTGGAAAACTCTGGCGGACACGATGATGTAATCAAATTTTGTCTAAGTTTATTAGAAGTGTACTTTTCCTCAGTTTTCCTATGTCACGTGACACTGTGGAATAGTAATTAAGATAAGAACCAACTAGTGATGAGGTAAATGTCGATGGAGGGTGAAAAAGTGTCAAGAGTGAGTGTGTGAAGAGGCCCAAAGGGGTGTAAAACGTAAAGTGGGAAAGGTAATGTAACTAGTATACGTATTGTGTAGGTGTGTGTTGGTGAAAGTATGTGTGTGTGTGTGTGTAGTTATATGAGTAAATGTGTGTTTGTGTGATGTGGTGTGTTGTGTAAGTGTAAAATGTGAGAGTTAATGTGTGTTACTAATTACCATAATCCACACGAGCGCGAGTGCGCTCGGTCATAATGACGTGGAGTGGGCATACTTGAGAAGTGGCCGAGTGGCCAGCTGGTTTACTAGATTTAGCGCAGTTATGACACTTGATCGCCTTCTTGTCATTCTTGACAGGGCAGTCAATGAATGAGTGCTCCGAAGAGGCACAGTGTGAGCAGGCCTGGGTTTCTGTACGACACTTAGATCGGAGGTGCCCATACTGAAGACAGCGGTGACATTGTAGGAGCGGGCAGTAGTCGCCAGCGGAGACTCTCTGGTGGTCAATGTTTACTCGACCTAGTTTGGTCATCTCCTGCCAGATGGGAGGGGTGACTATGAGAATGGCATTGTAAAGGCCTGGGTTGCGACGGTTGTTTTTAGTGAATTTCACTGAGATGTCGGTGTCTGCTTTAAAGGCTTTAGTAATGGTGGGGTTCTGACCTAGTAGTATATCAGCGAGCTCATCCTTATTGGTGTCGCGTGTGATGCCCTTGAGGATCACCATCGGCTGTAACTTGTCGAGTTTTTTAGCTGTAAGGGCAGAATTGGTGGCGAGGCGTTCCGCGGTTTCGTCCCGCTGCTCGATCGTATCAAATTCTACCCTTAGGCGGTTATTATTTATTGTTTGAATGCGGGCGGGTGCAAAGGTAGAAGTTTTAAAAGAGATGTTTTCTTTCCAAAGTTTGTTAATCTCATCTTTAGTGGCCGGGGGGTCACCTGACTTGGTTACTACGAGAGTGTGACCGCCCTGGGGCTTAGGTGGAGTAGGGCGAGCGGCAGCCTCGGCGTAAGTAATTAAGCCTGAGGCCGTAGTGTGCGTGCTGGGTGTGCGTAACGCGTTGCGTATTTCAGCACGGACGCAGTCCCTGACGGTCTCCCTGATGGTATCAGGACTGGGGGTGCTGGCCTTGGCCAGCTCCTCGCGAACCGCCTGCCGCACCTGGTCGATACCAGGGGCCGCGTCCGTGGATGTCTTGGCTGATGTGAAACAGGGCGGTGGTGTGCCCGTGACATACCGCTTCAGCGCGCTCACATTCTCGTTTATTTCATCGCGGTACTCCTTCTTCATACCGCGCCCGCATTGTGCTACACAGTGCTTAATGCGATCTAGCATGCCGAGGGCCCCCTTGAGGAGGGCTCCCTCGTAGTCGAAGGGCTGCTTAGCAGCCGGTTGTGGTTGTGTGGTGGCCTGTGAGGTGGCCGGAGTGGAGTGGTGTTCCCGGCTAGTGCTGGGGTGTTTGGTTTTCGAGATTGGACGGTATGTAGTCTTGCCTGACTTACCGGATCTCGCGGATTTGCCAGATCTCCCTGATCTGACGGATCTGAGGGTGTTAGTGGAGGGGGTGGGTGACCCACTATCAGGGGAGAGGTAGGCGGTAATATCCCCGAAGTCACCTTCATATTCTTCCCCGTCCGACGAAGACATATTTACAAAAGTTAAACAATAAAAATTTGAAATGATAAGGCGATAATTTGAATTAGCCGCGCTGTTACGTAATTCGATTTGTGAAAATAAATTTTTATTTATAGTCGGATTAAGCTGAAATTTTTAGAAACGTTGTGCAATGTTATAAAACTAACTATAGTGAACAAAAACTGTAAGGAAATTAACGGGTTCCGTAGTTATTAACAAAAAACTAATAAAATGGCAACATTAACGGCGGAAATAATTTCGACGCCGGGGAAAAAGTCTTATATAACGGAAACTACTAGGCCTAAAAATCTAAAAATGGTACCTCAGGTAAGAGGAGGCTTGCTGTGATCTTCTGAAGATTTTTCCAGGTGTGGTTGTCGCGGTAGATCTTGAGTAAATCTTCTGCGAAGTCCAGGTACGAATTTGCTCAGGCGAAAAATGGCTGTAGCTCCTCTCCTGGTAGAGGGATTTTCATGGAAAAACCTGCAGAGTGATGTAGGTGATGGTGCGCGACGTTTCCTGTGCCGTTCAAGGTGGTACCACCTCCAGCTGCTGAGTTGACTCGGTGACTCGTTGAAGTTTTTAGCTTGTAGCTCGGCCAAATGAGGAGATAAAAATCCGTAGTCTTCACCAGCAGTTGGGGGGCGAGTTGGCGCGTCGAATGATGTATATAAAACAGGGGGTCGTCGCGACAGATCGGGCAGCGTTCACTATTTTGTGTCCAATTTCACAATTTTTCACAGTTTTTTAGCGATAAAAGGAGAACGAAAAGTCCGAATCGTGCGCGGTTTTCACTGTTGGGTAGGTGGTAAAATTACGCGTCTTTTGATGTATAATACACTGTATTTAGTAGTAAAAAGACTATTTTTACGATTTTAAGACAACGGAGCGTCGCAGAAACGTGGCGTTCGCGGCGGCGGACGGAGTGCGACTGGTTAGGTTAGGTTAGGTTAGGTTAGGTTAGGTTAGGTTAGGTTAGGTTAGGTTAGGTTAGGTTAGGTTAGGTTAGGTTAGGTTAGGTTAGGTTAGGTTAGGTTAGGTTAGGTTAGGTTAGGTTAGGTTAGGTTAGGTTAGGTTAGGTTAGGTTAGGTTAGGTTAGGTTAGGTTAGGTTAGGTTAGGTTAGGTTAGGTTAGGTTAGGTTAGGTTAGGTTAGGTTAGGTTAGGTTAGGTTAGGTTAGGTTAGGTTAGGTTAGGTTAGGTTAGGTTAGGTTAGGTTAGGTTAGGTTTTTTTTTTTTTTTTTTTTTTTTTTTTTGTTTTTCCGCCCATTTATTGGAACCATTTGTAAATGTTCCATTTTGTTCTTTTTGTCTTTTTAACTGTTTCTTTTATATCTTTTGTTTTTATTTCTTTATATTTTTAACTTTCTTTAAATTTTTTCTTTTAATTATTCTTTTCTTTTCTTTTATCTTTTTTGAATTGGGCTGTTGTATATATATTACTTAACTAGCATGCATAACTCAAATAATTAAAGCTGCGCGCCTTTCTTTATTGAGCTTAAATCTAGTTAGCGTTTTTGGACATTTCTAACCTATTTTTTTTTTTTTTTTTTTTAA
>OY756398.1:21327168-21334668 GCA_963576865.1 Anania hortulata | reverse complement strand
TCCATACAAAATTTTTAACTTTTTTATAAGTTGTTAGATTTTCAAAATTTTTTCGATCTATATTATAGACTAAAGCTATATAAGCATAGCTGCGTTGTTTTCAGCGCGCTGCGACGTATAGTTATTTAATTACAAATTTTTTAGACTCAAAATTTTAACATAATTTCAGTTTTTCAGTGCTCCTGAAAAAATTTGTTCCTACACCCGGTGTTCTTTTATCGCCATTCGATCCGGCTTCGCGAGACCTATCCCAGGACACCACTCACGCACCCCTGCGACGTCATCAAGGGTAGATATTCGCCCTTTCCTCTGCAAAATTTGCATAAAATACCTAAACCGAGGCTTCCTAAGCGGTGCGTTTTTCTAAGGAAATCAACAAATTTGACATCTGAAAACTGAAATACAGTCACTCTTGCGCTTTTCAAAGATTCTTATTGGTAGTTTCAGTTATATTAACGCGTAAGAATAAGTATATAATCTTATTTACTTTCATTTTTGGCATTATTTACATATTTGACTTGGATCTCCATACAAAATTTTTAACTTTTTTATAAGTTGTTAGATTTTCAAAATTTTTTCGATCTATATTATAGACTAAAGCTATATAAGCATAGCTGCGTTGTTTTCAGCGCGCTGCGACGTATAGTTATTTAATTACAAATTTTTTAGACTCAAAATTTTAACATAATTTCAGTTTTTCAGTGCTCCTGAAAAAATTTGTTCCGACACCCGGTGTTCTTTTATCGCCATTCGATCCGGCTTCGCGAGACCTATCCCAGGACACCACTCACGCACCCCTGCGACGTCATCAAGGGTAGATATTCGCCCTTTCCTCTGCAAAATTTGCATAAAATACCTAAACCGAGGCTTCCTAAGCGGTGCGTTTTTCTAAGGAAATCAACAAATTTGACATCTGAAAACTGAAATACAGTCACTCTTGCGCTTTTCAAAGATTCTTATTGGTAGTTTCAGTTATATTAACGCGTAAGAATAAGTATATAATCTTATTTACTTTCATTTTTGGCATTATTTACATATTTGACTTGGATCTCCATACAAAATTTTTAACTTTTTTATAAGTTGTTAGATTTTCAAAATTTTTTCGATCTATATTATAGACTAAAGCTATATAAGCATAGCTGCGTTGTTTTCAGCGCGCTGCGACGTATAGTTATTTAATTACAAATTTTTTAGACTCAAAATTTTAACATAATTTCAGTTTTTCAGTGCTCCTGAAAAAATTTGTTCCTACACCCGGTGTTCTTTTATCGCCATTCGATCCGGCTTCGCGAGACCTATCCCAGGACACCACTCACGCACCCCTGCGACGTCATCAAGGGTAGATATTCGCCCTTTCCTCTGCAAAATTTGCATAAAATACCTAAACCGAGGCTTCCTAAGCGGTGCGTTTTTCTAAGGAAATCAACAAATTTGACATCTGAAAACTGAAATACAGTCACTCTTGCGCTTTTCAAAGATTCTTATTGGTAGTTTCAGTTATATTAACGCGTAAGAATAAGTATATAATCTTATTTACTTTCATTTTTGGCATTATTTACATATTTGACTTGGATCTCCATACAAAATTTTTAACTTTTTTATAAGTTGTTAGATTTTCAAAATTTTTTCGATCTATATTATAGACTAAAGCTATATAAGCATAGCTGCGTTGTTTTCAGCGCGCTGCGACGTATAGTTATTTAATTACAAATTTTTTAGACTCAAAATTTTAACATAATTTCAGTTTTTCAGTGCTCCTGAAAAAATTTGTTCCGACACCCGGTGTTCTTTTATCGCCATTCGATCCGGCTTCGCGAGACCTATCCCAGGACACCACTCACGCACCCCTGCGACGTCATCAAGGGTAGATATTCGCCCTTTCCTCTGCAAAATTTGCATAAAATACCTAAACCGAGGCTTCCTAAGCGGTGCGTTTTTCTAAGGAAATCAACAAATTTGACATCTGAAAACTGAAATACAGTCACTCTTGCGCTTTTCAAAGATTCTTATTGGTAGTTTCAGTTATATTAACGCGTAAGAATAAGTATATAATCTTATTTACTTTCATTTTTGGCATTATTTACATATTTGACTTGGATCTCCATACAAAATTTTTAACTTTTTTATAAGTTGTTAGATTTTCAAAATTTTTTCGATCTATATTATAGACTAAAGCTATATAAGCATAGCTGCGTTGTTTTCAGCGCGCTGCGACGTATAGTTATTTAATTACAAATTTTTTAGACTCAAAATTTTAACATAATTTCAGTTTTTCAGTGCTCCTGAAAAAATTTGTTCCTACACCCGGTGTTCTTTTATCGCCATTCGATCCGGCTTCGCGAGACCTATCCCAGGACACCACTCACGCACCCCTGCGACGTCATCAAGGGTAGATATTCGCCCTTTCCTCTGCAAAATTTGCATAAAATACCTAAACCGAGGCTTCCTAAGCGGTGCGTTTTTCTAAGGAAATCAACAAATTTGACATCTGAAAACTGAAATACAGTCACTCTTGCGCTTTTCAAAGATTCTTATTGGTAGTTTCAGTTATATTAACGCGTAAGAATAAGTATATAATCTTATTTACTTTCATTTTTGGCATTATTTACATATTTGACTTGGATCTCCATACAAAATTTTTAACTTTTTTATAAGTTGTTAGATTTTCAAAATTTTTTCGATCTATATTATAGACTAAAGCTATATAAGCATAGCTGCGTTGTTTTCAGCGCGCTGCGACGTATAGTTATTTAATTACAAATTTTTTAGACTCAAAATTTTAACATAATTTCAGTTTTTCAGTGCTCCTGAAAAAATTTGTTCCGACACCCGGTGTTCTTTTATCGCCATTCGATCCGGCTTCGCGAGACCTATCCCAGGACACCACTCACGCACCCCTGCGACGTCATCAAGGGCAAAAATTCGCCCGCCCGCCCTCCCTTTGGCGCTTTATCATCAAGGCTCGGTTGAGTGGGCGAAACAAAGTTTTTCCTAAAACTTGACAGGTGCAAGCAGACGTACTCAGAGGGTGACTGCAGAGTCTTTTGACTTGTCACTGACAATAGTAACACTATTGTGTTTCTATTATTAGTCCTTAACATTTTATATTTACACTTTTATTTACAAAAGTATTTCTTTTTTATATACTTTTAAAAAACTTTTGACGCGTTCCCACCATCATGATCGGCATCCATACTCCCGTTAAAAAGATGACCTCGGAACAGCCTAAGGCTAGCTCCAATAGCCCGAAGGCTGACGGACAGACGGCAGGACCCTCAAATATGACACAGGACTCGATGGTCAGACGACTCACCGGTGAATGGGAGGCAGGGAAGGTGGAAGGAAACTCCAAATCCCCAATCTCACCCAGGAAGGTGGTCCCTGCAGCCCGGCCAGCAAAAGCCAAGGCCCTGTCTCAGGACACTAAAGTAACGGCCGCCCGCAGACCATCTTCGGAGGCATTCAACATCTCCCCGCGGGCAGAGCCGAAATACTTGAACCGGACGACAGAGGCTAAAGCCATGCTGACCAAAGCAAAGCTCCACCTCCGAAACTCAAAGAACATACGGACTGACATCAAAGTGGAGGTCACTCAGGCTCTCGAGAGACTGTACCAATTAGTTAAAGAGGCAGATGGAGAAAGAAAACTGGACAGTAAGGAGGTGGAGCCGCAAAAACAGAGCAGACTACACAGGGAAATGGAAATGGAAAGTGAAAGAACAAGGCTAGATAAGGAACTCCTAGAGAGAATGGTAAGACATAGCAGGCTAATAGAGGAAAACAACAGGGAAATGGAAAAACTAAAGGATGTGATAGAGAAGAGTAAAGAGGACAGGGAAACTAAAATGACTTACGCGAGTGTAGCTGCGGCTTCTCCGAGGAGGCAATCCCCAGAGCATGCCGCGATTCACTCGGTAATTATAACGTCTGCTGACGAGACAGAGACAGGGGACCAAGTCTTAGACAAGATAAGAGATACAGTCAGAGCGAAGGAAGAAGGATTCCAAATTGACAGGATTAGAAAAGGAAGAGATAGGAAGGTAATTTTGGGATGCAAAAGTAAGGCAGAGGTAGATAGAGTCAAGGCAAAGATAATGAAGGAAGGTAAAAACTTAAAGGTAGACGAAATAAAAAATAAAGACCCATTGATAATAATAAAAAACATAAATAAATATAATACAGAAGAGGACATCCTGAAAGCCTTACATACGCAGAACAAAAGCATCCTAAAGGAAGTAAAGAAGGAGGATTTCAGGGCAGTGATCCGGTACAAAAAGAACGCCAGAAACCCCCACCAGATGCACGTTGTGCTCAGCGTGTCGCCGCAAGTTTGGCGCTTACTTGTAGAGGCAAGATGTGTCCATATCGACATGCAGCGCCTCAAAGCAGAGGACCAGTCTCCACTGGTGCAATGCTCACGCTGCCTGGGATATGGACACAGCAAAAAGACCTGCCGGGACGTCGAGGACTCGTGCTCGCACTGTGGAGGCCCACACCTCCGCACGCAGTGCGCCGATTACCTCGCAGCCGAGTCCCCGACATGTAGAAACTGCCAAAAAGCGAAGCTGGGGGACGCTGAGCACAATGCCTTCAGCTCGGAGTGCCCGGTGCGACGTAGATGGGACAGCATAGCCAGGTCTACGGTGGCTTATTGCTGAAGTTGTACCGGGCAACAATACGGAGAGCAGAAGAAATACCCCTGAAATAAACCAGTATCGCGCGCTACAGGCGAACCTACAGAGGTGTAACCAAGCGACGGACGAACTAATCATGGAGGCGGTAAAACGCCGTGTTTCGTTCGCGCTTGTACAGGAGCCTTACACCGGAGCCATCCAAAAGATGAAGACCTACCAGGGCACCCGAACAGTGCAATGCGAAGCCAACACGGACAAAACCATCAAGTCCGCCATTGTGCTGTTCGATGACACGATCGACGTCACCCAATGCCCAACGCTGACCACGGAAAATATCGCCGTGGCGCGTCTGAGGACCGAAGCTTGGGAAGTCGTGGTCATCTCGGTGTACCTGGAGGGTGATGGAAACATCGAAGCGGATCTTCATCACATCCAAAAGATCCTGGATGGCGTAGGGAACCGGCGCGTGATACTGGGAGGCGATGTCAACGCCTGGAACATCTGGTGGGGTAGCGTAGAGACCAATTGGAGGGGGGAGAGTCTAGGGGGAGCACTGGATGAGATGGGGCTCCATATCCTGAATCGAGGTACGGATCCCACCTTCGACTGCTATAGGGGAGGCAAACGATTTAGAAGCTGCGTGGACATCACGGTGTGTAGTGCGGACTTACTGGGTAGAGTCGATAACTGGA
This sequence comes from Anania hortulata, assembly GCA_963576865.1. Classification (NCBI taxonomy): domain Eukaryota; kingdom Metazoa; phylum Arthropoda; class Insecta; order Lepidoptera; family Crambidae; genus Anania; species Anania hortulata. The sequence continues at coordinate 21,329,342 of OY756398.1, read as the reverse complement.
GGCTGGCCGCTGACTTGACAGTGTCCGACCACAAGACAATCCTTTTTGAGATAAGTTTAACCAAATCTAAGGGGATAGATATAAAAAGGACAACCAGAAAGTACAATACAAGGAAAGCAAATTGGCAAGAATTAAAAAACGAACTTATTCAAAATTGGGGAATGGAAAACATAAACAGGGAAGAAATCAGAAAAGTAAAAACAAAAGAACAATTAGATAGAATAATTAGAATATACACTGTAGAAATAGAAAAAGCTTGCGAAAAACATATACCTAAAATCTCAGACAAGAAGAAAAAAGGATTGCCTTGGTGGACGGAAGAACTAACGCACAAAAAGGCGGAAGTCAAGAGGGTTAAACGACGAATACCGAACGCAGCACCCGTACGTCGTGAGAGGGTCCTACAGGAGTACCTAAAAGTAAAGGAGGAGTACGCGCAGCTTCTGAACAAAACAAAGACCCAAAGCTGGAAGGACTTCTGCGGGAAACAGGAGAGGGAAACTATGTGGGAAGGGATTTATAGAGTCATAGGCCGAACCACGAACAGACAGGAGGATATCCCACTTGTTCGTGAGGGTAGAGTTCTGGAGGGAGACGAGTCCGCCAAAGTCCTGTCGGAGACCTTCTATCCCAGGGATGAAGCACAAGCGGACAACGAAGCCCACAAGCTAATAAGGCAGAAAGCTGAAGAAGTGAACGGTGGAGAAGATGCTGACACATCCGATCCTCCGTTTACCTTGGAGGAGCTGCGGTGGGCAGCTAGTAGCTTCAACCCTAAGAAGGCACCTGGGATAGACGGATTAACGGCGGACATATGCGGAGCGGTCATAAACCACAATCCGGAGCTCTTCCTCGACATCCTCAACAAGTGCCTGGATCTCTCCCACTTCCCCTCTGCCTGGAAAGAGGCGGTAGTCGTCATCTTGCCCAAACCCGGGAAGGATGACTACACACAACCCAAGTCCTACAGACCGATTGGCCTCTTGCCAATATTAGGAAAGATCTTGGAGAAGATGCTCATCCGCCGGGTTAGATGGCACACAATCGGCAGCTTAAGCGAAACGCAGTACGGTTTTACACCACAGCGCAGTACCGAGGACTCCCTCTATGATTTGATGACCCACATTAAAAGCCAACTAAGTCGGAAAAAGTTGATGGTGATGGTGTCACTAGACATAGAGGGAGCCTTTGATAGCGCGTGGTGGCCCGCGATCCGATGCCGATTAGCGGAAACAAGCTGCCCAAAGAACATACGCAAGGTGATCGACAGCTATCTGACAAACCGGAGGGTCAGGGTCAGATATGCAGGAGCGGAACACGCCGCAGAGACCACGAAGGGATGCGTACAGGGGTCAATTGGGGGACCGACTTTCTGGAACCTCTTGTTAGACCCACTGTTGAAGGAATTGGAGGCCCGAGGTGACTTCTGTCAGGCCTTCGCAGATGACGTCGTACTGATTTTCTCCGGGGAAACCGCTCTGGACGTCCAAACGCAGGCAAACGCGGCCCTTGCCCACGTTCTGGAGTGGGGTGTCGTAAATAAGCTCAAGTTTGCGCCGCACAAAACCAAAGCCATGATCATAACGAACAAGCTTAAGCACGACACGCCACTCTTACGGATGGGGGGGGAGGACATTGCCATGTCTAAGGACATCAAAATGCTGGGCCTGACGATAGACAACAAGCTCACATTCAACGGTCACGTTGCAAATGTCTGTCGGAAGGCCCTAAGCATTTATAAACAGCTGGCCAGAGCGGCTAAAGTAGAGTGGGGGTTGTCTCCGGAGATAATCAGGACGATGTACGTAGCGGTAATAGAGCCCATCATAATGTACGCTGCAAGTGCGTGGGCTCCGGCAGCGGACAAGATAGGTGTCAAAAAACACCTCAATGAGGTGCAGCGGGGATTTGCCCAAAAGGTGGTCAAGGCGTACAGGACAACATCCTTGAACTCGGCTCTAATACTCTCCGGACTGCTTCCACTTGATCTCAGGATCAAGGAAGCAGCCTCTCTTTATGAAGTAAAGAAAGGACACTCCCGGAGAGTGATAGAAGACCGAAGCGTCGAGACCCCGATGCGCTACACTGAAATGCCGCACCCAGCGACTCAGGACAGGCTCAAGTTCGAGCTCATCACAAACGGTGCAGAACTGTCCCAGACTGAGAACGGTGGC
>OY756398.1:21317168-21322168 GCA_963576865.1 Anania hortulata | reverse complement strand
CCTGCGTCAATAATCGGACCCCCCCCGCACCTACCCCCAAAATCTCAACCCCCTACCCTTCTTTTTACAACATCGACCAGAATAGCGAGACCCCTGACCTGTCGTCGAGAATCGGCTAAGTCCCAGTTATAAACTTTAGAAAATCCTTCTAAATTCTATAACTAGGGAACCAGACGTCGTATTCTCACGGGGTTTTCGGACTTATACCTGGGAAAGGGAGGAGCACGAGATCGGAGACTTTTTGGACCCCCTTAATTAGACCTCTAACCCCGAGTCGGGATCTGGCTAAGTCCCAGCTATAAATTTTAAGAAAATACCTTAAAATCTGTAACTTGGGAACCAGACCTCGGATCGCGACCGGGTTTTCGGTCAAAGGTTGGGATCGGGAAGGAGCTCTAGACTAGGTAGAGTCGGGGACTCTAGCTAGAGCCAAAAAATTTTTTGGCGTTTTTCGGCATCGCAAAGAGAGGAAGATAGAAGTCAGTGGACCAAGGACTCTACATCTGAAGTTTACTGTCTCTAGGTAGAGCAAAATTTTTTATAAAAATTCAAAACTAGCGGTTTTAACACAGTAGGCAGTGGAAAAGGTGACCGACTGACTGGACTCTAGATAGAGTTAAAGTAGAGTTTTTTACTATCTCTACTAGGGCTTACCTGCGTTACATCTGCGACTCGGAGCACCTCTGCTGGCTGTTACGACGACACCTCGGACCTGAAACATAAAAATAAAAATATTAATAACATTGACTTTTGCTCGCATATAAATTTGTTTTATTTTAAATTTGATTTACACTATTTTCAAAAATTATTTACATTTAAATTTTGTGTTAGTTTTAAAATCGTGACTACTGACCCTATTGGTCAGTATTCCTAGTTTAAGTTTACGGAGTTCTTTTGAACAAAATATTTTATCTTTTTATCTTTACATAAAGACAAGGCTCACCCCAATATGTACCTAGCTCGCACCCCATCCAAAAAGGGAGCGATGACGACCCCCCCCACGTCTCCAGAACATCAAGCCGACACGGAGAAGGCAGGACCTTCCCACACGTCACCTAAACAAACCTCCAGTGTGAGGCGCAGCATAGGGGAGTGGGAGGGCGGAAAGGTAGAGCCCAGACCCTGCCCATCGATTGAGCATGGGCACTCACCAAAAAAGCTTGTCCCGGTACAGACGACTGCAGCGACGCAGAAGACTAAAATCAAGCCGACACCCCCTCAGGACGCAAAGGCCGCGACGACGACACGCCGAGTTTCAGCCGAAACGTTCACGGTATCGCCGGGGCCGAGAGCAGGACCAGCTAAAACCACCGATAGAGTAAGCCAGGCCAGGGGCTGGCTTCAGAAGGCGAAGACGCATATTGGCGACTCTCGCAACCTGAGGGCAGACCTGAAGGTCGGGATTACTCTAGCGGTGGAGAAGCTCTATCAACTCGTGAAGGAGTCAGCTGCGGCAACTGTACCTGAAACAGAAACCAAAGCAGATGTGAATTCAGGGAAGGGGCAGAAAGAAGGGGCAAAGGAGAAAGTGACAGTTCAGGAAAGGACAGGAGTATTAGACCAAGGGGGAATTGAATTAGAAAGGAAAGAACTTATGAAAATGATAAAGGAGCAAGGTGAAAAAATCGACAGAACGAGCAATGAAATGGGAAAATTGAGAGAGGCCATCCTATTGCAGCAGGAGTCCATTAAGACGCAAACATACGCCAACGTAGCAGCAGGACCGACCGTCAGACCAGCGGAGAGGAAGACCGCGCTTCACTCTATTGTTATAGAGTCGAAGAACGAGTCCGATTCTGGTGACGAAGTTATGAAGCGCGTTAGAGAAGCAGTGAACGCAAAGGATGGCTGGGTTACTGTGGAAAGGGTCCGAAAGGTGAAGGATAAGAAGGTGATCCTCGGATGCAGAACCGTAGAGGAACGCGAGAGAGTCAGACAGCGACTCCAAAGTGCTTCGAACAACCTTCACTTTGAGGACATGAAGAACCAGGACCCCATGGTGATCCTCAGGGACGTTTTCTCAAGCCACAGCGACCAAGACCTGCTGACGGCACTGAGGAACCAGAACGGGGGTGTTTTTCGTGGCCTCGATGAGAAGGACAATCGCGCTGAAATTAAGTTCAAGCGCAAAGCAAGGAACCCAATATTGAACCACGTCGTATTAAGGGTATCTCCACAGGTCTACAACCGGCTGATGGAGAAAGGAGCAGTGCATATCGACATGCAGAGAGTGCGAGTAGCAGACCAATCCCCACTAGTCCAGTGCTCTACGTGTCTGGCGTACGGGCATGGGAGGCGGTTTTGTAAGGAGACTGTACCGAAATGCACACACTGCGGAGGCCCACATTTGAGAACCGAGTGCGCCGATTGGCTGGCAGCAGCAGCGCCGACGTGTTGTAACTGCGCAGCAGCCAAGCTGGAACAGACAGAGCACAACGCCTTTAGCTCAGAGTGCCCAGTGCGCAGGAAGTGGGAGGCACTGGCACGGGCAAAGGTTCAATATTGCTAAGGTGGTTCCTACGCGTTCCGGGGCAGGCGGCCCCACCAGATGTTATGCAGTGGCCCAGGCGAACCTACAGCGCAAGCAACTTGCAACGACCGAACTCATGGTGGAGGCCAGCGAACGCAAATTGGCGTTTGCGCTAGTACAGGAACCCTATGTGGGCGGGGTGAGAAGAATGAAGGACTACCGTGGGGCGAGAGTCTTCCAGAACGCAGCAGTAGGAGATGGGACGGTGAAGGCGGCGATAGTCGTCTTTGATGGCGAGCTCGACGTCACACCGTGCCCGAAACTCACTAGTGACAATATAGTTGCAGTGAGGATCCGAACCAGCGCCTGGGAAATCGCGGCGGTGTCCTTCTACTTTGAACCGGACCAACCCATCGGGCCATACCTGGAACGGCTGAGGGAGGTCGTAGAGGAGCTGGGCCCAAGATTACTGCTGATAGGCGGAGACAGCAACGCCAAGAGTACCTGGTGGGGCAGCACCGTAGAAGACCACAGGGGTGTAGAAATGTCCGGGACCCTGGAAGAGTCGGGACTTCAGGTACTCAACAGAGGTGATACGCCAACTTTTAACACCGTAAGGGGTACGAAGGTGTACACCAGTCTAGTAGACATTACAGCCTGCACAGAAGACCTGTTAGATCTGGTCGATAACTGGAGGGTAGACCAGGAGATGACGAGCTCAGACCACAACGCCATAACCTTTGACATAAAACTCCGCCGAGATAGAGGACTGAGAGTCCAGAGGACGACTCGACTCTACAACACCAAAAAGGCAAATTGGGATCTCTTCGATACCACACTACAAGAGGCCAAGACTCATAAGAATATCACTGCTGAATATATTAACAACTTGACCAATAAACACCAGATTGAGACACTTACAAATGACTACACAGAGGCCATAGCTGCAGCGTGTAAGACCAGCATGCCAGCAAAAAAGAGTACAGAGGTACTCAAGATCCCATGGTGGAATGACGAGCTCGCAAGGCTGAAAAAAGTTACCACTACCTTCAGGCGAAAGATCAGGAATGCGGCACCGCACCGCAGAGACGTAGTGGTAGCTGAGTACCTGAAAAAGAAAGAAGACTACGAGTGCCAAGCCAAGAAAGCCCAAATAGACAGTTGGAAGGAGTTCTGCAGCAAGCAAGACCGAGAAGGCCTATGGGAGGGAATTTACAGAGTAATAGGCCGGACCGCCAGGAGAACAGAAGACATGACCCTAACCAAAGACGGAGCACACCTAAACCCAAAAGAATCGGCGAATTTACTAGCGGAGACATTCTACCCACAAGACCTGGAGGAGACTGACACTGAATACCATCGCTGGACTAGAGAAGCAGCGAAGTCGGTAAACGAACATTGTCATGATGAACAACATGACCCACCGTTTACCCAGATGGAGCTACAGACCGCGATAGGGAGTTTCAATCCAAAGAAGGCCCCGGGAGCGGATGGCTTCACAGCAGACATCTGCAGCCGGGCTATCAACCAGGACCCGGACGCATTCCTTGCCCTATTCAACAAGTGCCTACTGATCGGGCACTTCCCGGACACCTGGAAGGAGGCCACAGTCGTGGTATTGAGAAAACCGGGCAAGGATGATTATACGAACCCCAAGGCATATAGACCGATAGGTCTTCTGCCGGTCTTGGGGAAGGTCCTGGAAAAGATCATAGTAGCAAGGATGAAATGGCATCTAGTACCGAGGTTTAGTACTCGCCAATACGGATTCATGCCCCAGAAAAGCACCGAGGACGCCCTCTATACACTAATACACCGCATCAAGGGTAAGATTGAGCTGAAGAAGCTGGTAACCCTAGTGTCATTGGATATAGAGGGGGCCTTCGACAGCGCCTGGTGGCCAGCAATCCGAGTCCGTCTGGCTGAGGAAAAGTGCCCGGTAAACATCAGGAGGCTACTAGATAGCTATCTGGAGCGCAGAAGAGTCAGAGTAAGATTCGCCGGGGAAGAAGCGGAGAGAGATACAAACAAAGGATGTGTGCAAGGGTCAATCGGCGGTCCAATCCTGTGGAACCTTTTGCTGGACCCTTTACTGCAGGAGTTGGAGAGGAGGGGTCACTACGTCCAGGCTTTTGCCGACGACGTGGTGATGATCTTCGACGGTGACACGGCGACGGAGGTGACCAGAGAAGCGAACAAAGCTCTGGACTATGTGCAGCTGTGGGGAGACCAAAATAAATTAAAATTCGCACCGCAAAAAACATTTGCCATGGTCCTCACAAGGAAACTTAAGCATGACACCCGATGATCTTCGACGGTGACACGGCGACGGAGGTGACCAGAGAAGCGAACAAAGCTCTGGACTATGTGCAGCTGTGGGGAGACCAAAATAAATTAAAATTCGCACCGCAAAAAACATTTGCCATGGTCCTCACAAGGAAACTTAAGCATGACACCCCGCATTTGAAAATGGGGGGGATCGCCATCGCACTTTCTAACGAAATAAAAATTTTAGGACTTATAATCGACC
>OY756398.1:21304668-21309668 GCA_963576865.1 Anania hortulata | reverse complement strand
CCTAACCTAACCTAACCTAACCTAACCTAACCTAACCTAACCTAACCTAACCTAACCTAACCTAACCTAACCTAACCTAACCTAACCTAACCTAACCTAACCTAACCTAACCTAACCTAACCTAACCTAACCTAACCTAACCTAACCTAACCTAACCTAACCTAACCTAACCTAACCTAACCTAACCTAACCTAACCTAACCTAACCTAACCTAACCTAACCTAACCTAACCTAACCTAACCTAACCTAACCTAACCTAACCTAACCTAACCTAACCTAACCTAACCTAACCTAACCTAACCTAACCTAACCTAACCTAACCTAACCTAACCTAACCTAACCTAACCTAACCTAACCTAACCTAACCTAACCTAACCTAACCTAACCTAACCTAACCTAACCTAACCTAACCTAACCTAACCTAACCTAACCTAACCTAACCTAACCTAACCTAACCTAACCTAACCTAACCTAACCTAACCTAACCTAACCTAACCTAACCTAACCTAACCTAACCTAACCTAACCTAACCTAACCTAACCTAACCTAACCTAACCTAACCTAACCTAACCTAACCTAACCTAACCTAACCTAACCTAACCTAACCTAACCTAACCTAACCTAACCTAACCTAACCTAACCGAGTCTCGCACCGCCCGCCGCCGCGAACGCCACGTTTCTGCGACGCTCCGTTCGCGAAAAATCTCAAAAATAGTCTTAGAACGTCCAAATCAAGTGTATTGTACATCAAAAGACGCGTAATTTTACCCTCTATCCTATATTGAAAACCGCGCATCGATTGGACTTTTCGTTCTCGACTTATAGACAAAATAGTGCGAAAACTGGTGAAATCGGACACAAAACAGTGAACGCCGCTCGATTTGTCGCGACGACCCCTCACTTTTTATACATCATTCGACGCGTTACTCTACCCTCCAACTGCTGGTGAAGATTCCGGAATTTTATCTCATCAATTGGCCGAGCTACAAGCATAAAACCACTACGAGCCACCGGGTCAACTCAGCAGCTGGACGTGGTACCACCTCAGTCGACACAGGAGTCGTCGCGGAGTACCATCCTCATCATTCTGCAGTTTGTTTCGTGAAAATCCCTCTACCAGGAGAGAAGTTACGGCCGTTTTGCGGTCGAGAAAATAACTACCTGAACTTCGCGCAAGATTTTCTGAAGATCTACCGCGACAACCACCCCCGAAAAAATCTGCAGAAGATAGTCCTCGGCTTCACTTAACCTGTGGTACCATTTTTATATTTTTATGAGCAGTAGTTTAGATACAGTGTTAGTTTTCCTTTTCGTTAAATTAATTTCCGCCTGCATAACTAACTTTGTTTTAGCCATTTTAGTACATTTTCTGTGTTTTAAGTCATTTATAGTTTAAATTTCATAGTTTTTCAGTTCATATAATCAGTTTTATCACTTTCCACAACTTCCCTGAAAGTTTCAGACCAATCGGATCATTAACAAAAAAGTTAATTTTGAAATCAGATTACGTAAATTTGTTACAAACTAAAATTATCGTGTTATCAGCTTAATAACCTACTCTGCGCTATTTTTATGACGACTATGCCGCTTTTATGTCACCACTAGTAGGGTCACCTACCACCTCGACCCATACTTTACGATCCGTTAGATCGCATAAATCCGGCAAGTCCGGCAAGTCCGGCAAGTCCGGTAAGGCCTCATATCGACCCATACCTCAACCTCAACATGCCAGCAGTGATAAGGAACCCCCTGCTACTTCCTCTACCACAGCTCAACCTGCTAAACAACCTTTTGACTACGAGGGGGCCCTACTTAAAAACGCCCTCGGTATGTTAGATCGCATAAAACATTGTGTCGCGCAATGCGGGCGCGGCATGAAGAATGAATACCGTCAGGAAATCAATGAGAACGTGGCTACTCTGAAGCGCTACGTCACGGGCACACCACCGCCCTGTTTCACGAGCTCCTCAGCTAATACGCCCCCGGATGGGGCCCCTGAGATCGACCTGGTGCGGCGGGCCGTGCGGGAGGAGCTGGCCAAGGCCAGCGCCCCCTTAAATACCGATACCATCAGGGAGACCGTCAGGGGATGCGTTCGCGCTGAGATCCGCCTAGCGTTGCGCACACCCAGCACGCACATTACAACCTCGGGCACTACCACCTATGCGGAGGCGACCGCCCGCCCCGCCGCGTTAAAGCCACAGAGTGGCCACGTCCTCGTCGTCACCAAGACAGGTGACCCCCCTGCCTCCAAAGACGAGATACAAAAATTGTGGAGAGATAACATCTCATTTAAAACCTCCACCTTCGCTCCCGCTCGCATTCAAACAATCTACAACAATCGATTGAGAGTGGAATTTGATACCCAAGAACAGCGAGACGAAACCGCTGAACGCCTCACTAACAATCCCACTCTCACTGCTAAAAAACTCAATAAACTTCAGCCGATGGTGGTGCTCAAGGGCGTAGCCCGAGACACCCCTAAAGACGAACTCCCAGATCTACTTTTAAGTCAAAACCCTGCTATAAATAAAGCCTTTACAGCCGACACTGACCTTAACGTCAAGTTCACAAAAAATAATAGACGTAACCCCGGCTTATACAACGCCATCCTTATGGTCACGCCACCCATCTGGGAGGCCATGACTAAGCTCGGACGGGTGAATATAGATCACCAACGCGTATCCGCTTCTGACTATTGTCCACTTCTACAATGCCACCGCTGCTTACAATATGGTCATTTAAGATCTAAATGCCGAACAGAAACGCAAGCCTGCTCCCACTGTGCCTCCACCGAGCATACTTTCATTGACTGCCCAGTTAAGGGCGATAAACAGATGGTTAAATGCCACAACTGTGTTAAATCTAACAAACCTGCTACACACTCAGCCACTTCTCAAGACTGCCCACTTCACATAATTATGACCGAGCGCACACGCGCTCGCACCGATTACGGTAATTGATAATACACGCATACATTTACAACATTTCATAAATCATCCACTACTCCTATACACTCAAATCTCTCACCCTTGACACTTTGTGGCGCATCGACACTGTCCCCTCACTAGCCTGATAACCGTCGTTTTCATGCGATAGTGCAGGGACAGTCACGATTTTATTACTAGTGTTGTACCAATATATGAGACCCCATTTGGGGCGCTCACCATAGGAGTAGTGGTTGTTCAATTCTTTATACTTAACTCACTCCCATTACTCACTTTACTTATACTCGCACTATATATCTCATTACATATGACATATACATCAACACAAACACGTATCATTTATTAAGTTATTAACTTACTTTAGTCACACTAAATAACATTATTCATCTCATACACTTTATTAATAGTCGCAGATATTACACACCAACACATATACACACACACACACATTACTACACTACAATCTACAATCATTACACACATACATTCACTCCCATATAATAACACATTTACATATCTCAATTACATACTTTAACATCTATTATATCATTACAATACACTTACAAAATACATTAATCATAACCCCCCTGGTGCCCCCACGAACGATCACCCTTGACACTTTTGTGTCCATGTCGACAACCATAACCACATCACTAATTCATTCGAGTTATTCTTATCAGTAAGTCACGTGATATAGGAAAACACAGGAAAAACATGTTTCTACACGTTTTCCAACAATTATCTTTACAAATATAGATCCACAAGACATTTCCACAACGTTTTCCTTCTAGTCTCATCATTTTCCATGCCTTTAAACCTGTTTTCCACCACCTGGCTCTTTATCTATTATACTAAGTCCCGCCTTAGACTCCGCCTCTTCCGTATCCGAAATTTTAACTCATACTCATACAATTTACTCTCAAACTATCAATTCATGCCTACTCATTATTCACACGTCATTTCTATATTATAAATAACTTGTTTTCTTTATATATCTCTTTTATTTAATCATATTTACATCAAAAAAATAAGTATTTTCTCGTTCAAACACCTAGTTAATTCCCCCATACTTTGTGCTGCCACCTAGGGACTTAAATATTAAATACGACGCTCACTGGTGATGCGGCTGACTGCTTTTCAACTGCTTTGCACCAAAGCAGGCCAACAGCAGCCTCATAGCTAGCTTTGCATGCTTTTAAACCACCTTTTATGCGCACTTGCGCCCACGCTTCACCAGATGGCGTCATAATCTGTATCTCAGAAAACTTACACTCATTTCTTTAATAACTAACAAGAACATTTATCACTACATTATAATTAATTATTCATATGCACACACTTCGTACATTATATGTCATATTTGAACTAAATTACGCCATCACACTTTCTGACGCTGTGCATCGATCACAGCGCCATCTTTTTCATTATCAATAGCCTATGATAGCGTTACTTGCACATATCTCACACACTTCACATTGATAAGCATTACACCTCACAATACCTTACATTTACCATAGATGTCGCTTTAACCGAACCCTATCAGAACTCAACAATAGCTTGATACTCTTATCACACATATGCGTGTATTGTTAATTATTAATCATTACTATACGAGTATTACATCTGTTGTGGCTACTCATGACCTGACTCACACTAATTCATCTAACACAGCTTGCGTTTACGGCACGGCAATAATACATTGCGCACACAGCGCCTCTATATTCATCCGGTACCACTTGACACGTATCATGCCTGCTTATGAGAGCTCGCGCCATTCTTGCAGAGCTAGTACAGTAGCATCTTGACCAGATGTCGCTACTATGTTAGGAATAAATTGATTATGTTAATCTTACGCTGATTTACGTTAATTTCTATGCTACTAATTCTATATTTTAATACACTATCGTAATAAACACTCATTTATCCATTATTTATTTAACCCAGCTGATACTTTCTGCTTTGAAATTATTCAATGCGCACTTAGCGCCTCTATACACACATCTGGTATCACTTGTCACACTATCATCGACCTGTTGAGCTCGCGCCGCGCTA
>OY756398.1:21257168-21299668 GCA_963576865.1 Anania hortulata | reverse complement strand
CTAACCTAACCTAACCTAACCTAACCTAACCTAACCTAACCTAACCTAACCTAACCTAACCTAACCTAACCTAACCTAACCTAACCTAACCTAACCTAACCTAACCTAACCTAACCTAACCTAACCTAACCTAACCTAACCTAACCTAACCTAACCTAACCTAACCTAACCTAACCTAACCTAACCTAACCTAACCTAACCTAACCTAACCTAACCTAACCTAACCTAACCTAACCTAACCTAACCTAACCTAACCTAACCTAACCTAACCTAACCCAGTCGCGTGCCACCCGCCGTCCCGAGCGTCACGAAATTGAACCGCTCCGCGATTAAAAAATCGTAAAATTGGTGTTTTTTCGCAAAATTATAGTGTGTGATACATTAAAAGACGCGTCTTTTTACCACAAGTAAGACGTCGAAAACCGCGTGGAAATCAGACAAAGGGTGTTAATTTTATAACCCAAAAACCGTCATTTTTGATCAAAAAGTGCACAAATCAGCAAACGCTGCAAGATTTGCCGCGACGACCCACGGTTTTTATTACACCACTCGAAGCGCCTTACTGTCCTCCAACTGCTGGTGAAAATCCTGGACTTCTATCACCTCAATTGGCTCAGGAAATCAAGAAAGACTATTCCAGGGTTCGGAGCCAACTCAGCAGCGGACGGTGATCCAGAGCTGACGTTCTACAAGTCGAAGTGGACCACCCTGACGAGCAGCCTGGAGTTCTTCACGAGGCTGCATCACTGAAGCAGTCGAAGATATCGACTATTTACACCCGGCGGAAAACAATCTTGGTTTTCGCTGGACGGTGTCTTCAGATCTTCAGCGACGGCAGCATCTGAAAAAATTTAAGGAGAAAGGTCAGACTGTCAGCTATCGTGTGACGTGAATATTTTAATTTTGGGACAATAATTGTAGAAATAGTGTTAGTTTTACCTGAAGTCTTATTAAATTCCGGCTGCACGCTTAACGTGGTTTTAACTAAAATTTGTTTTTTTGGCTAATAACTTCCTAGTACTGCAACTTTTTGAAAATTTTTCTTCGTAGATATCATTTTTTAGCCTAGACAGTACTTTTGACAAAAATTTGTGACCATAGCTTTTAAAATAAAAAAGTAAATTTCAAAATATTATTACGTAAACGCAAAAAAGGAAAAATTTTGCCTTCGGCCGGATTTAATTCGATTTTAAATATAGTTACAAATAAGTTAAAAATAATTTCTTTTATGATCTAGATAGGTAATCTCATAGGCTATAAGAATATACACAGTAACCCCGCGCGTACCCCATAGTTACGCTACAATAATCGGGAACACGGGAAGAGGGAGCGTAAACTAGTGCAAATTCTTGTAAATTTCTGTGTCTTTGTTGATAAAAAATTAATGAATTAACGTTCAAATACTATTTTTAGATAATAAATAGTTGGTATTAAATTGGACCTATAGATCAAGTAAGAAAAAATATTTTTAAGATTAACATTTATATTTTTAATTAGTAAAATTGTAAAAATTTTCTTGCAATCACAAAACTTCCCGACTCGATAAGGGCTGTTTTTTATCAACCCTTATCCCTAAATTATTGACTAGATTGCAGAGTAACCGTTTATTAACGTACAAAGATAGATTTAGGATTTTTAAAATACATTTTAATATTTTATTTACCGTAAAAACCCCGCTTTTTACCGATAACGAAACTTCCACCCCCCATTTTGTAGAGAGGGTAAGCTAGGAAGGGGTCGTTTTTGGTACCATTTTAAGCGCCAACTCTTTACCTATATAGATCAGAAGTCGGAACCCACGCGACTTCAAAAACAAAAAAGATAGGGAACAAAAACGGGACGTAGCGGGTTCTCGGCCCGGCGAAAAATTTTCTAAGTGTCAGATTTTAAAAACTTGGAAAATTTTATAAAATCTATAAATCAGGCCCTAGTTGTCCAATCTTGACGGGGTTTGCTTTACAAGGCCCGAGGTGGACAAGAGTACATGGTAGCACAGGGATAAGGGTCCTAGCTAGATTTTTTAAAAAATATATTTTTTGTCAGAAATTTTCTAAGTCCCCGGGACAGAAAATTTTTGGAGAGATTTTTACTTCAAAAATCCATAAATCGGGTATCGACAGTCCAAACCTAACGCGGTTTTCGGAGCAAAGCCTGGAGTGGCGCGTAGTACCCCACTAATTAGGATAAAGAGCTCTAGGCGATTTTTGAAAAAACACTTTTCGGCTTAAAAATTTTTCTAAGTCCTAGATTCGTAAAACTAGAAAAATCTTTTAAATTCTATAAATCTGGTCCCAGCTATCCAAATTTGACGGGGTTTTCGATATAAAGCCTGAATTGGTGGGAAGTACCCAATAAGACAGCGCTGGAAGCTGGGGATAGTTTTTATAAAAAATTTTTTCGGCCTTAAAAATTTTTCTGTCCAGTCTCAAAAATTTACAAAATTCTTTAAATTCAATAACTCTGTAACCGGAGCTCCAAACTCAACCGGGTTTTCAGTCAGGTGCCCAGTATAGGTAGAGCTACCTAGAACTCTACATTTACGGCTCTAGGTAGAGCCTAAAAAATTTTTTTTTTTTTTGTTTTTAAAAAAAAAAAAAAAAAACAAATCTTAGAGTTTAGGACGTAGAGACGTGAGGCATATCACTCGGATAGAGCCCAACTCTACAACTACTCTATTACTGTTTTATTTAATTTTTTACTGTTTACGTTATTATCTTTACTCTTGTGTACCGACTGAGCACTGTGTCTTTTGACCAGTACTCCTAGGCTAGTGTTTTACGCGGTTCTTTGAACTCTTTTTTATCGACAAGACAAAGCTCTGTCCCTGAAAATGGCTACAGCACGCACCCCAGCTAAAAAAGATATGACGACGCGCCCTCCCACCTCTCCCGTAGAAACTATTGACGAGAGGGCAGGCCCCTCGCAACCTAAGACGACGCAGTCTTCTAGGCGCCTTACGCACAGTATTGGGGAGGGGGAAAGCGCGTATACAGAATCGAGGCTTTGTACCTCAGTGGCACACGCACACTCACCAACGAAGACTGTCCCGGTGACGGCGGCACCGCTGAAGCCCAGGACGAAGGCGGCGCACCCTGTAGAGCTGAAGAACGCGGCACGTAGAGCCTCGACCGAGGCAGCGGCGGTGTCGCCGGGACCGAGGCCGGAGCTAGCCAAACCCACCGACCGGATAACCCAGGCCAGGAAGTGGCTGTTGAAGGCGAAGTCCCACATAAGTGAGTCCCGCAATCTTCGGTCGGACCTGAAGGTCGGGATTATCCAGGCGGTGGACGGACTGTTCGGGCTGGTGAAGGAATATGCAGCACAAACGGGACCTGAAAAAGAAAGAAATATTAAGGATAGTGCAGAATTAGAAAACAAAGAAGGGGAAATACCAAGAGTCTGTAACCATGATAGCATTGGATCGGAAGGAAAAGAACTAATGAGAATGATGAAGGAACAATGTAATAAAATTGATGAAACAAATAAGGAGATAGGAAAAATGAGAGAAGCTATACTTTTGCAGCAGGAGGCCGTAAAAAATCAGACCTATGCTAGCGTCATGACAGGACCGATCGTCAGACCAGCGGAGAGAAAGACCGCACTTCACTCTATTGTCATAGAGTCGAAAGACGAGGCCGACTCTAGTGACGAGGTCATGAAACATGTCAGAGACGCGGTCAACGCTAAAGATGGTTGGGTAACTGTAGAGAGGGTCCGCAAGGTCAAAGACAAGAAGGTAATCCTTGGATGCAGAACAGTCGAGGAACGCGAGAGAGTCAAAGAGCGACTCCAAAACGCGTCGAGCCGTCTTCACTTCGAGGACATGAGGAACCAGGACCCGATGGTGATCCTCAGGGACGTCTTTTCAAGCCACAGCGACCAAGACCTGCTGATGGCACTGAGGAACCAGAACGGGGGCGTCTTTCGTGACCTTGAAGAGAAGGACAACCGCGTTGAAATCAAATTCAAGCGCAAAGCTAGGAACCCGTTACTGAACCACGTTGTGCTGAGGGTATCTCCACTGGTTTATAACCGACTTATGGACAGAGGAGCAGTGCATGTAGATATGCAGAGAGTACGAGTGGCAGACCAATCCCCACTTGTCCAGTGCTCTATGTGTTTAGCGTACGGACATGGGAGGCGGTTCTGTAAAGAGACCGTACCGAAGTGCACGCACTGTGGAGGCCCCCACATGAGGACTGAGTGTGCTGATTGGCTGACAGCAGCCGCTCCAAGGTGCTGTAATTGCGCCGCAGCCAAGTTAGAGCATACAGAGCACAACGCGTTTAACTCAGAGTGCCCGGTGCGGAGGAAGTGGGAGGCACTGGCACGAGCTAAAGTTCAGTACTGCTAAGGTGGTTCCAACGCGTTCCGGGGCAGGCGTCCCCACCAGATGTTATGCAGTGGCCCAGGCGAACCTACAGCGCAAGCAACTTGCAACGACTGAACTTATGGTGGAGGCCAGCAAACGCAAATTGGCGTTTGCGCTGGTCCAGGAGCCATATGTGGGCAGGGCGAGAAGAATGAAGGACTACCGTGGGGCGAGAGTCTTCCAGAACGCAGCAGTAGGAGATGGGACTGTAAAGGCGGCGATAGTTGTCTTTGACGACAAACTCGACGTCATACAGTGCCCGAAACTCACTAGTGACAATATAGTCACAGTGAGGATCCGAACCAGCGCCTGGGAAATCGCGGCGGTGTCTTTCTACTTCGAACCGGATCAACCCATTGGGCCATACCTGGAGCGGCTGAGGGAGGTCGTAGAGGAGCTGGGCCCAAGATTACTGCTAATCGGCGGTGACAGTAACGCCAAGAGTACCTGGTGGGGCAGCACCGTAGAAGACCACAGGGGTGAAGAAATGTCCGGGACCCTGGAGGAGTCGGGACTTCAGGTACTCAATATAGGTGATACGCCCACATTTGACACCGTGAGGGGAACGAGATCGTTCACCAGCCACGTGGACATAACAGCCTGCACAGAAGACCTACTAGAACTGGTCGATAACTGGAGGGTAGACCAGGAGATGACGAGCTCTGACCACAACGCTATAACATTTGAAATAAATCTCCGCAGATCGAGAGGACTGAAGGTCCTAAGAACAACAAGGATTTTTAACACCAAAAAAGCAGACTGGGATCAGTTTATCACCACCTTAACGGAAGCCAAAACTCAAAAAACCATCACTCAGGCTAATATTGAGAACATCGCGAATCAAACCCAACTAGAACAATTGGTTAGGGACTATACTGAGGCCATAACCGACGCATGCAAGACCAGCATGCCGGCAAAGAAGGGTACCGAAGTACTCAAGATCCCATGGTGGAATGATGAGCTCGCAAGGCTGAAAAGAGTTACCACTACCTTCAGGCGTAAGATCAGAAATGCGGCACCATACCGCAGAGACATAGTGGTAGCTGAGTACCTGAAAAAGAAAGAAGAATACGAGTGCCAAGCCAAGAAAGCCCAAATCGAAAGCTGGAAAGAGTTCTGCACAAAGCAAGACCGAGAGGGCCTATGGGAAGGAATCTACAGAGTGATAGGCCGGACCACCAGGAGAACAGAGGACTTGACCCTAACCAAGGATGGAGCACACCTAAACCCAAGAGAATCGGCGAACTTACTAGCGGAGACATTCTACCCACAAGACCTGAAGGCGACTGACAATGAACACCATCGCTGGACCAGAGAGGCAGCGACAAAGGTAAACGAGTGGAAGCATGATGAACAACATGACCCACCGTTTACACAGCTAGAGCTAAAGACCGCGGTGGGGAGTTTCAACCCAAAGAAGGCCCCTGGGGCGGATGGCTTCACAGCGGACATCTGCAGCCGGGCTATCATCCAGGACCCGGATGCCTTCCTTGCCCTGTACAATAAGTGTCTACTGATCGGATACTTCCCGGACATCTGGAAGGAGGCCACCGTTGTGGTATTGAGAAAACCGGGCAAGGACGATTACACGAACCCCAAGGCTTATCGACCAATAGGTCTATTGCCGGTCTTGGGGAAGGTCCTGGAAAAGATGGTAGTAGCAAGGATTAAATGGCACCTAGTACCGCGGATTAGTACTCGTCAGTATGGATTCATGCCCCAGAGGGGTACCGAGGACGCCCTCTATACGCTAATACACCGTATCAAGGGTAAGATTGAGCTGAAGAAGCTGGTAACCCTAGTGTCATTGGATATAGAGGGGGCCTTCGATAGCGCATGGTGGCCAGCAATTCGAGTCCGTCTGGCTGAGGAAAAGTGTCCGGTAAACATCAGGAGGCTACTAGATAGCTATCTGGAGCGCAGAAAAGTCAGTGTAAGATTCGCCGGGGAAGAAGTAAAAAGGAACACAAATCAAGGATGTGTGCAAGGGTCAATCGGTGGTCCAATATTGTGGAACCTCTTGTTAGACCCTCTACTGCGGGAATTGGAGGCGAGGGGACATTACGTCCAAGCATTTGCTGATGATGTCGTTCTGGTGTTCGACGGTAATACTGCAACCGACGTAGCTAGGGAGGCGAACGCAGCCCTGGCCTGTGTTACATCTTGGGGGACTCATAACAAATTAAAATTCGCGCCACATAAGACCTGCGCGATGGTCTTGACTAGGAAGCTAAAACATGATATCCCACGGTTAACCATGGGGGGAACGGCCATTACAATGTCAAACGAGGTGAAGATCTTAGGGCTTACGATAGACGAAAAACTTACATTCAACTCACATATCGCAAATCAAACCAAAAGAGCTCTAGATTTCTCAAAACAACTCTCGCGAGCCGCAAAGGTTAACTGGGGTTTACACCCAGAAGTTATAAAACTCATTTACACGGCATGCGTCGAACCCGTGATTTTGTATGCAGCAGCAGCGTGGGCTCCCGCTGCCGAGAAGATCGGGGTGCAGAAGTTGCTCAATGCGGTACAAAGGGGTTTCGCTCAGAAGCTCTGTAAATCATATCGTACAGTCTCTCTACACTCGGCGCTGATTCTAGCAGGGATACTGCCTCTCGACCTCAGAATACAGGAGGCAGCTGCTCTGTATGAGACGAAGAGAGGGTCGCCCCTTCTGGAGTTAGGAGACAGAGAGACCGAGAGTATGGTTAGGTTTGCAGAGACTCCTCACCCAGCTACGCATATGCTCATAGAGTTCGAATGCTTGGTAGACCAAAGCCTCGTTGACAGGCACAACGTGCAAGAGGTGCGCATCTTCACCGACGGCAGTAAGATTGAGGGGAAGGTCGGAGCCGCACTCTCCATATGGAAAGATGAGGCCGAGATCCGGAACCGGAAGTTTTGTCTGTCCGCATACTGCACTGTCTATCAAGCGGAATTATTGGCCATATGCAAGGCAACGAGCGAGATCCTCAAGGGGAGGGAGAAGAGTTACGGTCTATACAGCGATTCGATGGCCGCTCTGGAGACGATCGTTAACCATAGCTCTCTTCACCCCCTTGCCGTAGAGATAAGGGAGAATCTGCGGGAGGCTTTCATCCAGGGCAAAGTTGTATCTTTGTTCTGGATAAAAGCACATGCAGGTCTCCTCGGCAATGAACGCGCCGACGATCTGGCCAAGGATGCGGCTTTGATGTCAAAGCGTAGGCCGGATTATGACCAGTGCCCGGTCTCGTTCGCTAAGAAAACGATACGCGGTAGGTCCATTATGAAATGGATTGAAAGGTATAGGTTAGGCGAGACGGCGTCTATAACTAAAATGTTTTTCCCAAACGCCGGAGAAGCACATCGCGTAATCCGGAAAATCCAACCGGCTGGGAAGCTCACCCAGATTCTTACGGGGCATGGTGGCTTCTCCCAGTACTTGCATCGGTTCAAGTGCAGGGAGAGTCCATCATGTGCCTGTGACCCGACCGTCAACGAGACAGTTCCCCACCTCCTTACCTCATGCCCGATTTATGGAAAATTAAGACACGACCTTCAACAAAAAACCGGACAAAAAATAGGTTTGAACAACTTAAATGAAATGATAGGAAACAAGGACACGCGTGAAATATTTATATCATACTGTGAAGCAATCTGTAACCAAGTTAACAAGAAAAATAAAACATAGTTGTATAAATTTGCTATTTAATATTATTTAGATAATACCTAAAATAGCAATAGTATAAATAGATTTAAAATATAATTTAGAGTAAAGGAAATGTTTTAAGTATAAGATAGTGAATAAGTGAATGAAAAAGAAGCCTCTGAATAAGATAAAAATAGATAAGAAAACTGTAATAAAAAATAAGTAGATATAAGATGATAAATTGTATTAGTTATTAAGAAATAAAGTACGCTGCATATCATTTTAATAAAGATAAACCCCAACATTATGAAAAAATAATAAAAAGAGCCCTTTGACGATCCAATCCTGGACATATATTCGGGGGACAGAAAGCAGCAAAAAAAAAAAAAAAAAAAAAAAAAAAAAAAAAAAACCTAACCTAACCTAACCTAACCTAACCTAACCTAACCTAACCTAACCTAACCTAACCTAACCTAACCTAACCTAACCTAACCTAACCTAACCTAACCTAACCTAACCTAACCTAACCTAACCTAACCTAACCTAACCTAACCTAACCTAACCTAACCTAACCTAACCTAACCTAACCTAACCTAACCTAACCTAACCTAACCTAACCTAACCTAACCTAACCTAACCTAACCTAACCTAACCTAACCTAACCTAACCTAACCTAACCTAACCTAACCTAACCTAACCTAACCTAACCTAACCTAACCTAACCTAACCTAACCTAACCTAACCTAACCTAACCTAACCTAACCTAACCTAACCTAACCTAACCTAACCTAACCTAACCTAACCTAACCTAACCTAACCTAACCTAACCTAACCTAACCTAACCTAACCTAACCTAACCTAACCTAACCTAACCTAACCTAACCTAACCTAACCTAACCTAACCTAACCTAACCTAACCTAACCTAACCTAACCTAACCTAACCTAACCTAACCTAACCTAACCTAACCTAACCTAACCTAACCTAACCTAACCTAACCTAACCTAACCTAACCTAACCTAACCTAACCTAACCTAACCTAACCTAACCTAACCTAACCTAACCTAACCTAACCTAACCTAACCTAACCTAACCTAACCTAACCTAACCTAACCTAACCTAACCTAACCTAACCTAACCTAACCTAACCTAACCTAACCTAACCTAACCTAACCTAACCTAACCTAACCTAACCTAACCTAACCTAACCTAACCTAACCTAACCTAACCTAACCTAACCTAACCTAACCTAACCTAACCTAACCTAACCTAACCTAACCTAACCTAACCTAACCTAACCTAACCTAACCTAACCTAACCTAACCTAACCTAACCTAACCTAACCTAACCTAACCTAACCTAACCTAACCTAACCTAACCTAACCTAACCTAACCTAACCTAACCTAACCTAACCTAACCTAACCTAACCTAACCTAACCTAACCTAACCTAACCTAACCTAACCTAACCTAACCTAACCTAACCTAACCTAACCTAACCTAACCTAACCTAACCTAACCTAACCTAACCTAACCTAACCTAACCTAACCTAACCTAACCTAACCTAACCTAACCTAACCTAACCTAACCTAACCTAACCTAACCTAACCTAACCTAACCTAACCTAACCTAACCTAACCTAACCTAACCTAACCTAACCTAACCTAACCTAACCTAACCTAACCTAACCTAACCTAACCTAACCTAACCTAACCTAACCTAACCTAACCTAACCTAACCTAACCTAACCTAACCTAACCTAACCTAACCTAACCTAACCTAACCTAACCTAACCTAACCTAACCTAACCTAACCTAACCTAACCTAACCTAACCTAACCTAACCTAACCTAACCTAACCTAACCTAACCTAACCTAACCTAACCTAACCTAACCTAACCTAACCTAACCTAACCTAACCTAACCTAACCTAACCTAACCTAACCTAACCTAACCTAACCTAACCTAACCTAACCTAACCTAACCTAACCTAACCTAACCTAACCTAACCTAACCTAACCTAACCTAACCTAACCTAACCTAACCTAACCTAACCTAACCTAACCTAACCTAACCTAACCTAACCTAACCTAACCTAACCTAACCTAACCTAACCTAACCTAACCTAACCTAACCTAACCTAACCTAACCTAACCTAACCTAACCTAACCTAACCTAACCTAACCTAACCTAACCTAACCTAACCTAACCTAACCTAACCTAACCTAACCTAACCT
The DNA here is from genome assembly GCA_963576865.1 of Anania hortulata. Taxonomy (NCBI): domain Eukaryota; kingdom Metazoa; phylum Arthropoda; class Insecta; order Lepidoptera; family Crambidae; genus Anania; species Anania hortulata. Next base: position 21,289,424 of record OY756398.1, on the reverse strand, counting down.
AACCTAACCTAACCTAACCTAACCTAACCTAACCTAACCTAACCTAACCTAACCTAACCTAACCTAACCTAACCTAACCTAACCTAACCTAACCTAACCTAACCTAACCTAACCTAACCTAACCTAACCTAACCTAACCTAACCTAACCTAACCTAACCTAACCTAACCTAACCTAACCTAACCTAACCTAACCTAACCTAACCTAACCTAACCTAACCTAACCTAACCTAACCTAACCTAACCTAACCTAACCTAACCTAACCTAACCTAACCTAACCTAACCTAACCTAACCTAACCTAACCTAACCTAACCTAACCTAACCTAACCTAACCTAACCTAACCTAACCTAACCTAACCTAACCTAACCTAACCTAACCTAACCTAACCTAACCTAACCTAACCTAACCTAACCTAACCTAACCTAACCTAACCTAACCTAACCTAACCTAACCTAACCTAACCTAACCTAACCTAACCTAACCTAACCTAACCTAACCTAACCTAACCTAACCTAACCTAACCTAACCTAACCTAACCTAACCTAACCTAACCTAACCTAACCTAACCTAACCTAACCTAACCTAACCTAACCTAACCTAACCTAACCTAACCTAACCTAACCTAACCTAACCTAACCTAACCTAACCTAACCTAACCTAACCTAACCTAACCTAACCTAACCTAACCTAACCTAACCTAACCTAACCTAACCTAACCTAACCTAACCTAACCTAACCTAACCTAACCTAACCTAACCTAACCTAACCTAACCTAACCTAACCTAACCTAACCTAACCTAACCTAACCTAACCTAACCTAACCTAACCTAACCTAACCTAACCTAACCTAACCTAACCTAACCTAACCTAACCTAACCTAACCTAACCTAACCTAACCTAACCTAACCTAACCTAACCTAACCTAACCTAACCTAACCTAACCTAACCTAACCTAACCTAACCTAACCTAACCTAACCTAACCTAACCTAACCTAACCTAACCTAACCTAACCTAACCTAACCTAACCTAACCTAACCTAACCTAACCTAACCTAACCTAACCTAACCTAACCTAACCTAACCTAACCTAACCTAACCTAACCTAACCGGGGGTGGGAGTGAAGCCACGTCCACGTCGTCATCCCTGGATACCAGTTACGTGCGGTAACGCAGCACTAACTGGTAACCGAGCGCTTCACAACAAAGAGAACTCGATATTTTCATGTCTATGCCCCAGTGCTTTGTGAATATCACCCGATACAAAATGCCTAAGCCTTCACAGAAAGACGATGTTGAGCTCAGCGGTCGCGCTGATGAAGTCCATGACTTCGCCACTTTCAAGAGCCTAATAGAAAGGCTGACGCACAGCCTATCCGAGTGTGTCAAGCCCCAAAGTGTGACGAGTGCCAATAAGCGCCTTATAAAGAAAACAGCAGACGAGATCCTAAAAGCCACCCAGATTCTCGAAACCAAAATCGAATTTAGCGACTGTCTTGATGGAGCAACAGTTACTCAAATACCCGGCTCTACGAACATAACCAAACCTCTAGAGGAGGGAATACTGGCGGCCATACGCAATGGTATACGCGAGGAACTTAAGTCGATCACTGCTCCTCCCCCGCGCAAAACGTATGCTGAGACCGCCAAAGCACCAGCCCCGAAGGTTTCACCAGCCACCCGCTCTCTTCCATCTATTATCATCAAGAGCACCGAACCGGACACTAGCAAAACCAATGTTCTCGATGAGTGGAGAACCAAAGTGTCCTTCAGGGATACTAATTTCGCGCCCGCCAAGGTAAAACCACTCAACAAAAACACGGTCCGTGTAGACTTCGACAAGCCTGAGCACTGCGCTGAAGCTATGAAGCGCATTAATGCCGTCCCCGGTATGCGCGCTGAGGATGCTAAAAAGCGTAAGCCTCTTATAATCCTTAAAGGCGTCAGCAAGGACGTGAACAAAGACGAACTAATCTCCATATTGGCCCAACAAAACTCAGTCCCCGCTGAAGACATGCGACTGTGCTTTGCCCTTAAAAACCGCAGCGAGCGCCTTTATAACATCGTCATAGAGGTTTCGCCCGCAATCCGGGGAAAGTTCGTTGAGTCCGAGCGGGTTAACCTCGAACACCAGAGGGTACGCGCCACGGACTTCTCCCGTTTTGTGCAATGCTATAAGTGCCTCCAATTCGGACACACAAATAACAAATGCACGGCGGAATACTACCCCTGCTCGCATTGCGCCTCTACCGCACACTCGCTGGCAAATTGCCCGCACAAAAACAACCCAGACATGACAAAGTGTATAAACTGCACACGATTCAATGAGAAGACAGGCAGCAACGCTGGAACTAAACACTCTGCTACAAACACCAATCTTTGCCCTAGAATTAAACATATCCGCCAACTCCTACAAGAATCCACAGACTATGGTCTTTAAACAGTCAATTAAACTCATCCAGGTAAACCTCCAGCGTTGCTACGTCTCTCAAACGGAGTTTATGCGCTACTTCAGCGCAAACGAATACGACATGGCCCTAATTACAGAGCCATACGTCGGGAGATCACAGACAGTACAGATGTACCCAGGGTATAACGTCTATCAATTTAACACCTCTGGCATTGTTAAAGCATGCATAATAATTAAAGCCAAGTCAGGCCTTGCTCTCGGAATGACCCAGATGTCGACTTCCAATCTAGCGGTGGTCCAATTGGATCTAGGCCAAAGAAAACTTTATGTTGCGGCAATCTATATTGAGCCTAACACTGATCCCAACCGAACTCTCTCTGCCTTAGACAAGTTCCTCACAACAACCAATGGCAGCTACCGTTTGGTAGGAGGCGACATTAATGGGAAGCATCCTGACTGGGGCGAAACATCTACCGACGCTCGTGGTATCGACATCACAGATATGGCCGCTGGCCACGCACTATACGTCTGTAACATCGGCTCCACCCCTACTTTCGAAGCCATAAGATGTGGCAAGTACTGCTCGTCCATCTTGGATGTCACGATGGTCTCCGACAACCTCATCCATCTGGTACAAAATTGGCGAATAAACAGAGCGGCATGCCCGAGCTCGGATCATAACGCCGCAGAGTTCTCCATAGCCAATACTAAAACACTTCCCAAACCAAAGTCAACCACCACCTTTATGTTTAACACTAGCAAAGCCAGTAAGGAGAAATGGGTGGAGTACCGAGGTACGCTACACGCCAAATTGCAGGATAGTGATCTGATCAACAAATCCCCAAAAGATTTTGACCGTCTACAGATAGATACATTTATTGAGCGCCTGACACTTGACGTCCAAGCAGCATGCAGAGAAACATTCCAAAGAAGGCCTGTCACGACTGCGTTTAATCCATGGTGGAGCGATGACCTCGAGTGCCTTAAAAAAGAGGTTATAAGAGCACACCATCGCATTCACGACTTAAAGGCCTCGGGGAGACCTCTTGCCGACGCTGTTAACACACATAAACTGCTCAAAGAGAAATACTCCAAAGCCCTCTCAACTGCATCCACCGAGCACTTTCGTGAATTCTGCTCCACCCAGGGTAAGGAGAATGTGTGGAGCCTAACAAATCGCCTTCTTAAGGACGGCCCTAAGCGTAGACCTCCACAAACCCTAAGGGTCGGAGCAGATTTTACCAACAACACAGCTTCAACGGCGAGGGCTCTCCTCGACCACTTCTACCCGGAAGATGGCAATGATACCACGCCGAAGCAAAACATACTCCGGAACCAGCTCAACGAGACATCGGATACAAATGATGACCTACCGTTCGACGGGGATGAGATACGTGACTGCTTAAAATCAATGTGTCCTACACGCGCACCTGGATCCGACCACCTAACTTCTGACATATGCCTTAATACCTATGACACCATCCCCGATTTAATGGTCGAACTACTCAACAGGTGCTTATCACTCAACTACTTTCCGGTCGCATGGAAAAAGGCTTACGTAAAAATTCTGCCTAAGCCCAACAAAATGGACCCAAACGATTTATCGTCGTATAGACCTATAGGGCTGTTACCGGTCTTCGGCAAGCTGTTGGAGAAGTTACTTACCAAGCGCATTACTTACCACCTAGAATGCTCCCAGTTGTATCACCCCAAGCAGTTTGGGTTCAAGGAACAAGTCTCCACGATCGACGCGCTGCAGGCGGCCGTCAAGAAAATAACCGAAGCAAAGACTGCGGGTCGACAAGTGATAGCAGTGTCACTCGATATCAAGGCAGCGTTTGACAATGCCTGGTGGCCGCTACTCTTGCACCGATTGCGGAAATTAAAGTGCCCCAACAACCTTTACTACCTAACTAAGAGCTATCTGCAGGAAAGAACAGCCACGCTAGACTATGGGGATGCAACAGCCTCCAAAACCACTACAAAGGGCTGCATTCAGGGTTCTGTGTGTGGGCCCATGTTTTGGAACATCATATTGGACGAACTTTTAGAAACTGAACTGCCACATGGAGCCCACATACAGGCCTTTGCTGATGATGTTCTTCTCATAGTCGAAGCACCAACAGTAGACGAAGTGGAACGCACTGCCAATCTTGCACTCCAAACGATTCTTGACTGGGGTAAGGAATCAAAACTAACCTTTGGCCCCGCAAAAACACAGGCCATCGCGTTCACGGCGTCAGCCAACAGGGTCAAAATAGTGATGGAGAACCAGACCATCCCCTTTTCTGATAACATCAAGCTCCTTGGGGTAATTCTGGATGACAAGCTTAAGTTCATCAGGCATTCTAAGCATATCATAGAGAAAGCCACAAAAATTTTCAAGAAATTAGTACAGTTCGTGCGGCCTACTTGGGGCGCGCATCCGGAAAACATAAGCATAATATACAGGCAAGTTATTCAACCTATGTTCACCTATGCTGCGGGTATCTGGGGAAAAGCCACAAACTTCTACTGCGTCCGTAGAGCTCTTAAGGCGTTTCAGCGCCAATTCGCCATACGCGCAACAAGAGCTTTTCGAACAGTTTCTGCGGCTGCATCAACAGCACTCGCTCAATTCATCCCTCTCCACCTTGCCATCGACGAGGCTCGCGAAATTCAAATTGTAAAGTTCACGGGCACATTACTGGACCTACCAACAGACATCACATTGCGCCAGAAGATTCCGATAAAGGACCAGCTCCACCCAGCCAACCGCATCACGATTGACTATACTGAAGCATATACACAAGAAGAGGAGGATCAATGCTCACGCCACTATTCCCTAAAAATTTATACCGACGGAAGTAAGCTGGACACCGGAGAGGTTGGTTGTGCTGCCGCTATATACCTTCCTAACGGAAAATTCACTCTCCTAAAGCGCAAACTTGGTAGAGCCTCAACTGTTTTCGTCGCAGAGCTCACAGCCATCGAAATGGGTCTCCAGTGGATCACAAAATCACCATGGCGTCAAAACATATACATAGCTACCGACAGCCTATCATCCCTTAAGGCTCTGCAAGACCGCAGCAATCCAGACCCAACCGTAGCTTCGATCCACAGTGAACTAAGAGAAATCAGGCAGAACCGCAACCAAGAAGTGAGCTTCACCTGGGTGAAAGCACACAGTGGCATCGCAGGCAACGAGACAGCAGATCAAGCAGCAAAGACAGCTGCAATGCAAAAGACTGCAACATCCGGTAATGAATTCCCAATCTCATTCGCCAAGTATACCATCAGACAACGAACGCTAGACAAATGGCAAGCGGAATACAAGTCCGATACTGAACACTCTGAAATATCCAAGTGGTTCAAAACAATCTCAGACATCCGAGAATACCGTAAACATACTGGCACAACTTTCGAAACAACCCAGATCTTCACTGGACACAACTACGGAAAACACTACCTACACCGCTTCAAAATCACTGACAACCCGCACTGCCCCTGCGATGACACTAGTATTCAAGACACTACACACCTGATGAGATACTGTCCTGTGTTTAGCAATGTCCGCTTTGATCATGAAATGACATGTAAAAATCTGAAAGTGAATCCGTACAACATTAACGATATAATCACAAAAGAAGAGCCACTAAAGACATTCATAAGCCTCACAAACACAATAATCCACAGACTAAAACAATTGAATAACACATAAAATGATATATTTGCTCTGTTTCCTGTATCCATTAGCAGGAGTCAGACAAATACCCATTGCACCAAAATATAGTAACATTATGAAAATTATTAATACAACACTAGCTCTAAAAACATGCCCATAAATAGTGCCGCAAATATTTAAAAAAAAAAAAAAAAAACCTAACCTAACCTAACCTAACCTAACCTAACCTAACCTAACCTAACCTAACCTAACCTAACCTAACCTAACCTAACCTAACCTAACCTAACCTAACCTAACCTAACCTAACCTAACCTAACCTAACCTAACCTAACCTAACCTAACCTAACCTAACCTAACCTAACCTAACCTAACCTAACCTAACCTAACCTAACCTAACCTAACCTAACCTAACCTAACCTAACCTAACCTAACCTAACCTAACCTAACCTAACCTAACCTAACCTAACCTAACCTAACCTAACCTAACCTAACCTAACCTAACCTAACCTAACCTAACCTAACCTAACCTAACCTAACCTAACCTAACCTAACCTAACCTAACCTAACCTAACCTAACCTAACCTAACCTAACCTAACCTAACCTAACCTAACCTAACCTAACCTAACCTAACCTAACCTAACCTAACCTAACCTAACCTAACCTAACCTAACCTAACCTAACCTAACCTAACCTAACCTAACCTAACCTAACCTAACCTAACCTAACCTAACCTAACCTAACCTAACCTAACCTAACCTAACCTAACCTAACCTAACCTAACCTAACCTAACCTAACCTAACCTAACCTAACCTAACCTAACCTAACCTAACCTAACCTAACCTAACCTAACCTAACCTAACCTAACCTAACCTAACCTAACCTAACCTAACCTAACCTAACCTAACCTAACCTAACCTAACCTAACCTAACCTAACCTAACCTAACCTAACCTAACCTAACCTAACCTAACCTAACCTAACCTAACCTAACCTAACCTAACCTAACCTAACCTAACCTAACCTAACCTAACCTAACCTAACCTAACCTAACCTAACCTAACCTAACCTAACCTAACCTAACCTAACCTAACCTAACCTAACCTAACCTAACCTAACCTAACCTAACCTAACCTAACCTAACCTAACCTAACCTAACCTAACCTAACCTAACCTAACCTAACCTAACCTAACCTAACCTAACCTAACCTAACCTAACCTAACCTAACCTAACCTAACCTAACCTAACCTAACCTAACCTAACCTAACCTAACCTAACCTAACCTAACCTAACCTAACCTAACCTAACCTAACCTAACCTAACCTAACCTAACCTAACCTAACCTAACCTAACCTAACCTAACCTAACCTAACCTAACCTAACCTAACCTAACCTAACCTAACCTAACCTAACCTAACCTAACCTAACCTAACCTAACCTAACCTAACCTAACCTAACCTAACCTAACCTAACCTAACCTAACCTAACCTAACCTAACCTAACCTAACCTAACCTAACCTAACCTAACCTAACCTAACCTAACCTAACCTAACCTAACCTAACCTAACCTAACCTAACCTAACCTAACCTAACCTAACCTAACCTAACCTAACCTAACCTAACCTAACCTAACCTAACCTAACCTAACCTAACCTAACCTAACCTAACCTAACCTAACCTAACCTAACCTAACCTAACCTAACCTAACCTAACCTAACCTAACCTTTTTTTTTTTTTTTTTTTTTTTTTTTAGGCGGGGGGAATGCGTTTACGCACTGCCTACGGCAGCTCGGGGGAGCTACCGCAGGACTGTGTGGGACTCGCCCTATTTAACGGGCCATACCCACTAAACCCACCCTCCGTGTACCTCTCGCGCATGTTACGAACGGCCAAGGGCAACTCCATTGGGACTCCATCACATGAGCCGTTCGTAACGCAATGCCGTAGTCGGCCAACTCGTAGGTGGCTAAACCACCCTTTCCACCCGGAGGCGCGCGGGTACACCACGCGCGCCCTCTCAGACCCTTGAAGTGGAGGCTTCGGACGCCCCCGCGTCCGATCCTCCGGGTCTATTACGGGAGAGCGGACTCCTGTCCCTAACCCCGGAGCATCGCTCCAAAGGTGTCTCCCGTACCCTCCGGGGGCCCTCTTGCCGTTGTGGCCTGGGGTCCTCAACCGGGGGGTTTGTCGCTGTCCGTTTTGACGGTTGGGGGCAGTCACGTGTCCCTAGCCGATGTGCCGCGTTCTTACCGATCGATGCACAAAGAATGCAGCGGACTTCTTTTGTGCATCCGGTTGATTTGTGGCCGGATTCGCCGCATCTCAGGCATGTGTCACTCCGATCCTCGAGAGCGACGCATCTGGTGCGGCCATGGCCCTCTCCCAGACACCTGGAGCATCTAAAGCGCCTCGGTTTAAGTAGGACTACTTTAACCGTGGACCAGCCTACCACTATCTTGCTGTTTGCCAGCTTTTTAGCGCACATTACAGGGCAGCGCACTATTATGCTGCCGCCCGACTCGCTAGAGGACATTCGGCCAACCCGGATCCTTGCCACTTCACATTCGCCGTGTTTCGCCACTGCTTCAGCGACTTCTTCGGCGGTTACAGACACATCGAGTCCGATCAGTCGTATGTCTGTAGACTTGACCGGCCTGGATATTTTTATCGCACCTGGCGGGTAGATGCTGGCGAGCTGGTCGGCCATTCGGTCTGCCTTTTCGTTCGCCTCGTCTACGCTCTGCCCGGCCAGGGCGTCGATTTCCAATATTTGACTCGCAGTGGGGACAGACTTCCTGAATCTCATCCGCCCGACAATGCCGAGTTCCTTTGCATTGATGCGTCTTTTCGCTTCCTGCAGGAAACCAAGAAGGCTTAACCCTGCTGCGATACCCTCCTGCTGCATCTCCAGCACTATCGCGGCAGAACGCGGTGCTCGGAGCCGTGAAGGGTTACCAAATTTAGAGGGCTTCTGGCCGCTAGACGAGGCGGGCAGTTTTGACCTCTCCACTGGTCGAGTTTTTGCGGAAGGGGCCGGCGTCGAAGCGCCCTGGGTCTTTTTCCGCCTCTTCTTAATTTTCCCCGCTTTTGGGAGATCTGCTGCGGCAGGTTGGGTGGACTGAGCAGCGGCCGGAGCTGCAGATGGGCCAGCAGCACTGTCACGCTTTTTCCTGCGTTTAACCACCTCGGTCCATGCCTCGACCTGAGGGGTTATCTCCATTGGGGTGACAGGGGGAGCGGGCGCAGAGTCGACCACCGGCTTGGAGGTCTTCCCTTTGCCTTTTCCCTTGCCCTTGCTGGGTTGGGGTGTAGGAGCGGCAGCCCGGATGGTTGCAGCCTGGCGCGTTTCCGTGACTAGAGGAGGGCGCATGCTCTGTGTCGGAGGGTTGCGCTTCGTGTCGTACGCCTCGAAGCTCTCCTTGATCATTTGGCCCACGTGGAGAAGGATGGAGCGAGTGAATTCCTCAGCTCCACCGTGCTCCACGGGGCCTGACGGTGCTAGTGTGGGCGGCCGGGGCGGGGCACTAAAGCCTCCCTGCTCCCGGATGTGTTGAATCTCAGCTTTGAGGGAGCTGACTTCTGCGGTCAGGTAGTGATTCTCCACCCTCATCTGAGCCATCTCCTTGCGGAGACGCTGTTCTCGCATCCTAGTCGCCGTAAGTTGGTCTCGTACATGCGCGAGTTCCATCTCCAGCGTGCAGTTCTGACTGGAGACGGTTCTGTTTCGCATGGTGTACGCGGCAGACTCTATGTCGCTCGCGGCTTTCTTAAAGTCGCGAACGTAAGTTCCCTTGAGATTGCCCGAGGTCTGAGCGAGGTCCCGGACCCAATCACAGCAATCCCTTATTTTAATATAAAGGTCGCCGGACAGGTCGGGTGCATCAAACTCAGAGGGCATCTCGTCGAGTGCTTCTCGTCGTCTCCTGGTGGCCGATGGTGTGCGAGACGTCGGGGTCGGCGGTGCCGGTGGAGGCATCAAGGCGGAGTCCCTGTTGCCGTCACCGAACACCGGCGACAGTGCGCGCTCCTGTGCTCGGTCGGGCTTACGTTTGCCCTTATTTGGGGACGAAGTGGGTGAGGGGGATGGTGAAAGCGGGCTTTCTGCTAGTTCCCTCTCAGCCTGCTCTTGCAGCGCTAGACATGTTTCAGGGCTTATGATTTCCCTGGGAAATGTCTTGCCGCGGGCTTGTCCACTGTGTTTCATTTTGGCCGGTGCTCGGCCTCTGCGGCCTCCAGGTAGCCTGGTGGCCTTAGAGGTTCCGGGCGCGTCCAAGTCGATCACGTCATCTGGTGAGACGACGTTTCCTCTGTCCGAGAGTTTTCTTTTGGACCCGGGTCTACTGTCGCCGACATCCTCGCTACATTCGGAGAAGACCTCATAGTCGTCTTCGGCGAAATAAGTGTCCTCCCAGGTAGGAGTTCTGTCGGATTCGGCGCTTCCTCCCGAGCCTTTTCCCCTGTCTTGTTCCTTCTTATCCTTGCCACTGGTGCGGGAACTGTCCCTGCTTTTAGGTCTGCCTTTCTCTTTCTCGCGACCTCTTTCCTCTTTTCTCTTCTCCTTATCTCTCCTAATACCCTCATCTGTCTGTTCTCCGGCGTCAAACATGAGAGACACATTTGCGCTTGACAGAGTCTTGGAGTCCCTATCTTTTGCAGCCTGGCTGCTCTTCTTCCCTGTCGTCTTAGGAGGCCCACCGAACATGCCTTTAAGGCGAGATTCGAAGGTGGGTTCCTTGGTCGTCTTCCCCCCTAACTTCCCCAGATGTGAATTATTTGCCATATCATTCCCACGAGTCTAGGAGATCTACAAAGTCCATCCAGCCAGAGATCCTAGGATAGCTGGATAACCCTAATTACACCCGAGGAGGCGGGAAACCCCGGGGTGGCCGCTAGCCGGTTGATCCACCTCTGCCAACCACTCTGCCTCACTCCGCGCAAGGTCAGAGACCCCGTCGCCGCGCAGGACCCCGTAGGGCGCCCCAACGACGGGAATTGGAGGATTTTTGAGAATATTTGGGGTCAAGGGCTGAAGGGGCACAGTGCGGTGATGAGTCCTGGGATGCTAAGCGACCGCGACAGTGTTGACAAGGGAGGGGCAGAACCTCTAAAACCATGTCAACACCGAAGAAGCCGCGCACATCCCATTATCACCACCACACTCCGCCGCAACAGACCCAGCCCCCAAACACTCCCTTTGGGGTTTACTCCCCGCAGCCCTGGCAAGCAGGGCCCCCGCCCCGCCCTGAAAAGGGCAGAACGGTATGGTGCAAGGAAATCGACCGGTATGTAACCCTACCAGTCATACGCCCTGGAGCCCCCTTGCGAGACTCCAGAACTAGGGGGAAGTTTTATTGAGTTTACCATCCTCGCGGCCCCGAAAGGCCCCCGGCCCCGATTGGGGTAACGGTGTACAGGGGTTTTTTAGAGAGGTTTTCCTTCCTCGCGGTCCGGACAAAAGCCCCGCAACCCCCGGCCCGCCCGTGAGGGCGGGTTACGGTAAGCCTGGGTTTTTTATTGAGGTTTTCCTTCCTCTCGGCCCGGACGAAGTGCCCCCGACAGCCCTCGGCCCCCACGGGGTAACGAGTTGCCCGGCGACCCGCCAGTCAGCGGCGGCTGACTATGGGCGGGTTGAGCCGCGCGTGGTAGTTTTTAAAGAGGGTTCCGCCTCGCGGCCCAGGTAAACTGGGCCCCCGTCCCGTCGATAGCTCGAACGGATTACGGTGTGCTTCGTGCCACATCCTTGCACCGCTATGCTTAACATAGCGGTGCAAGGAGCGACACTGGCAGAGTTTAGCCGTCGGCTACCAATCCCCGAAGGAAATTGCTAACCGCCGTTGCCCGGGATGCACCAGGACAGGATGCTATTTCTTACATCCGATCGTAACCGGATGTAACCAATAACATCCCGTCGCTCTAGGAGGTGACTCCGCTGCATAACCCAACCTAACCTAACCTAACCTAACCTAACCTAACCTAACCTAACCTAACCTAACCTAACCTAACCTAACCTAACCTAACCTAACCTAACCTAACCTAACCTAACCTAACCTAACCTAACCTAACCTAACCTAACCTAACCTAACCTAACCTAACCTAACCTAACCTAACCTAACCTAACCTAACCTAACCTAACCTAACCTAACCTAACCTAACCTAACCTAACCTAACCTAACCTAACCTAACCTAACCTAACCTAACCAACTCAAAATACCTATTAGAAAACATCACACTCACACTTTTGGGCACTCATTCGCTTCCTGTCGTTAGTCTCCGTCATATTTACGCTATAAAGCTGTCAAATAATCCCATTTAGTTTAGTTATAGCCTCTTACGTAGTTTTAATAAATTCATAGTAAATCTCCATACAAAAAATTCAACTCTGTCAATTTTGGTCCGATTTTAATTTTTTCTTCAGTTAGTATCACTTATTAGGGCCATATAAGTATAGCGCCGTCGTCTTCAACGCAATAATATCAGTTTATAGAATTGTTTTAGTTAAATATAGTTAGTAAATTCACATTTTTGCGCCCCCTGTAAAATTTTTGTAAGACCACCCTGTATTATTTTCACGCCGTTGGGTGCGTCTTGTCGCCACCTATCCGTAGACACCTCGTTTGCCCGTCTACGACGCCGGGAACCGCAAAAGTTTGCCGGTTTTCCTTTCGAAATTCGCAGTACCGAGGTATAGTGGTGAAGCCCTGTTCACATATAAAGTAACTCAAAATACCTATTAGAAAACATCACACTCACACTTTTGGGCACTCATTCGCTTCCTGTCGTTAGTCTCCGTCATATTTACGCTATAAAGCTGTCAAATAATCCCATTTAGTTTAGTTATAGCCTCTTACGTAGTTTTAATAAATTCATAGTAAATCTCCATACAAAAAATTCAACTCTGTCAATTTTGGTCCGATTTTAATTTTTTCTTCAGTTAGTATCACTTATTAGGGCCATATAAGTATAGCGCCGTCGTCTTCAACGCAATAATATCAGTTTATAGAATTGTTTTAGTTAAATATAGTTAGTAAATTCACATTTTTGCGCCCCCTGTAAAATTTTTGTAAGACCACCCTGTATTATTTTCACGCCGTTGGGTGCGTCTTGTCGCCACCTATCCGTAGACACCTCGTTTGCCCGTCTACGACGCCGGGAACCGCAAAAGTTTGCCGGTTTTCCTTTCGAAATTCGCAGTACCGAGGTATAGTGGTGAAGCCCTGTTCACATATAAAGTAACTCAAAATACCTATTAGAAAACATCACACTCACACTTTTGGGCACTCATTCGCTTCCTGTCGTTAGTCTCCGTCATATTTACGCTATAAAGCTGTCAAATAATCCCATTTAGTTTAGTTATAGCCTCTTACGTAGTTTTAATAAATTCATAGTAAATCTCCATACAAAAAATTCAACTCTGTCAATTTTGGTCCGATTTTAATTTTTTCTTCAGTTAGTATCACTTATTAGGGCCATATAAGTATAGCGCCGTCGTCTTCAACGCAATAATATCAGTTTATAGAATTGTTTTAGTTAAATATAGTTAGTAAAATCACATTTTTGCGCCCCCTGTAAAATTTTTGTAAGACCACCCTGTATTATTTTCACGCCGTTGGGTGCGTCTTGTCGCCACCTATCCGTAGACACCTCGTTTGCCCGTCTACGACGCCGGGAACCGCAAAAGTTTGCCCGCCCACCCTCCCTTATCGCATTTACCATCAAGACTTAACTGATTTGGTCGGAAATTTCTTACTGTCGCAATGGCTTCAGACGATGAAGGGGGGTTCTTCTCACCCATTTATGGAACCCCAACACCATCCGACTCTGGGGAACCGCCACAGACTGCCAGACCTATTCAGAATCCTACCATCACCAAGGTTCTGGACCTTCTTGCAGCCATCAAAGTCGCCGCCAATGAAGCTGGCAACATTAAAAGAACATGCAAGGCCACCATCCTACAAAACATTGACGACATCAAAAAGCTGCTACTCTCTGATCCAAATGTCGCTCCAACGGCCATAGTCGACAACACCGCGACTATCGAGGCGGTCCGCCAAACGATCAGGGAGGAGATAGCCAAAATTAAAATTCCCAAAGCTCCGACTCCGAGCCCTTCTGCTAACCGGTCTTTTGCGGAAATCGTCAGGACTGAGAAGGCTGCCCCAAAGCAGCCCGCCCCACTATTAAAAACCAAACCTGCCCTGATTGTTGCCTCCAAAAGGAACGTCCTTAGCCCGGCTGAGACACTTAAAAACTGGAGGAGCTCGGTCTCCTTCAGAGACACCACATTCTCACCAGCCGCGGTTAAGTTTGTTTCAAACAACAAACTCAGGGTGGAATTCGACTCCGCTGAGCAGCGCGAAGCGACCCTCAAAAAGATAAACGAGCCTAACTCCCAAGTGAAAGCCGAAATCTCTAAAGCACTCAGCCCGATGGTCATCATCAAGGGCATACCATCAGAGATTCCGGCAGAAGAACTGGTAGAGGTGATCAAAGGCCAAAATCTGCCCGTCAAGAACGCTGTCACCAAGCCCGACGACCTGGTCTTTAAATTCAAAAGAGCAAATAAAAATAAGGACTTATATAATGCAGTACTGCTCGCCGCCCCCCAAGTGTGGCGTACAATCACCGAGGCAGTCAAGGTCAACCTGGATCACCAGAGAGTTCACGCTGAGAATTATGTGCCCCTACTGCAGTGCTATAACTGCCTGCAGTTTGGGCACACCAAGGCGCGCTGCAATCAGGAGACCGCTATCTGCTCCCATTGCGCCGCCCCCGGCCACAACTACCAAGCCTGCCCGTATAAAAAAGACTCAAACAAATCCCATTGTCACAATTGCGCCCAGTTCTCAAAAAATACTAACTCCAAAATTAATACCTCACATAGTGCAACTTCCAACCAGTGTCCTCGAGTAAAATCAATGTCTGAAAAAATTATGTCACGTACTAACTATGGCCCATAGTTCCTACACAGCATCAATCCGTACACCCAAAACTATTTTCTACTGCACTCAGGTAAACATAGGTAGGAGCAGAAATGCCCTACACGAACTGACCCTACATTTAACCAATACCGACTGTGACATCGCTTTCGTTACCGAACCCTATACCTCAAACATAAATAAACTCAAACCCATACCCGGCTACACAACCCATCAATTTGTCTCAAATCCTCCTGTTAAATCTTGTATTCTGGTAAAAGACCATCTCTTCAGCTCTATTGGCATCGCCGAACATTCAGACTCTAATCTCTGCATTGTGCAGACAAAAGATAAGAATGGCCACAAACTTTATTTAACCTCAGTCTATATAGAGCCCCGTAACGACGACAACCAAGTTATGAGAAAACTCGAATTGTTTCTTCGGGCCACAGCTGGATCCACGCATCTCGTATGCGGGGATTTCAACGGGTGGCACACATCCTGGGGATCCACCAAAAACACTCCCAGAGGCAACCAAGTCTACGACCTCGCGATCCTAAACAACTTAAAAATTTGTAACGTCGGTAATACACCAACGTTCAACACTGTTACTCAGGGACAACCTCGCAGTTCAATTATAGACCTCACCCTAGTAAGCGACACGAGGAACATTACCATCTCAGATTGGTCGGTGGACGCTGACGTTTGCAAAGCCAGTGAACATGAGGCCATCCGATTCCAGGCACACTTGGACACTCTTAAACCAGTACAGGGCAAAAAGCTTACCACCTTCCGGTATAACTGCAACAACATCAAATGGGAAGAGATCAAACGCCCCTTTATCACTGAAATGGCCAAATATACACCTACCAATCCTAATTTTAATGAATTCAACATCCACCACCTTAACGAATACACGGACAAGTTCACGCAGGCAGCGCAACGCACTTGTGACAAACTCTTGCCAAGATCTACCGCCCCACCACGGCGTGCGCCATGGTGGAACGCGGAACTTGACAGACTCAAAAAAGCTGCAATTAAAGTCCATCACGATCTCAGCAAGGCGGTACGTCGCAAGCAACCTCTAGAAGAACTAATAGCGGAACGTGACAGGGCCAGACGTGCATACTCTGATGCCTTCTGCGCAGCCTCCACAGAACACTTTAAAGAGTTCTGTGGCCGGCAAAAGAAAGAGGACGTCTGGTCCGTCACCAACCGACTCATTAAGACTCGCCCTATGACTCTAGCTCCGGCAACACTTAAACTAGATGACGGCACCTTTACAAAGGACTCCACTGACACTGCCAAAGCCTTGCTAAATCAGTTCTTTCCTGCGGACACACCGGACTCAACTCCAGAACAAACTGCACTTAGAGCAGAAATGCAACAACTGATCTCTACACCTACTGATCCCCCCTTCACTCTCAACGAGATAATGGACGGACTCCGAGGCATGAACCACAAAAGGGCACCTGGCCTGGACCACCTCACGGCAGACATATGCCTACAGGTTGCTCAGTGGTTCCCCTCTGAACTCCTAGGAATTATGAACACCAGCCTGCGCCTAAAACACTTCCCTAAGACCTGGAAAATGGCTGTCGCAAAAATAATTCCTAAACCAGGCAAGAGTGACTACACCAATCTCTCCAGCTACAGGCCAATTGGCCTACTTAACGTTTTTGGGAAACTGTTAGAGCGCTTAATCGCCAACCGGCTCACACATCACCTGAACACCACTGACTCCAGTTCCCAAAGGCAATACGGCTTCAAGAGCCAAACCTCCACCGTGAATGCTATCAGTAGCGCTCTTAATGTCGTCAACGCCGCAAAGTCCAAGGGAGACCAGGTTATCGCCGTCTCCCTTGATATTAAAGCGGCATTCGACCGCGCCTGGTGGCCCGCTATCTTCAAACGGCTACGCGACTCACAATGCCCCCAAAACTTGTACCAACTTTTATTGTCCTACGTGGAGGATCGAGAAGTCCTTATTAACTTCGCCGACTGCAAAGTCAGCAAGTTCATGACGCGCGGCTGCATCCAGGGCTCCGTCATCGGCCCGATGTTGTGGAACCTCATCTTAGATGAGCTTTTATATGCGCCGATGCCGGATGGGTGCAGTCTACAGGCGTATGCAGACGATCTCCTCCTTGTAGCACATCACAAGGACATTCATCAACTAGAATCCAACATTAATACCGCTCTCAATCAGATCGTTGAGTGGGGCGAAAGCGTGAAGCTGGAATTCGGGCCTGCAAAGACTCAAGTAATCGCCTTCACAGACAAAGCTACTTCTTGCAACATTCATGTGCGCTCTCAGCCACTGCAATTTGTTGACCACATAAAATATTTAGGACTCATCATTGACAGGAAGCTACGATTTATACAACACGTAAACTATATCACCGAAAAAGCAAAAACCATCTTCGCTAAATTGTCCCTTTTCGTTCGCCCAACTTGGGGAGTCCACGCCGACAACATAAAGATACTGTACCTCCAAGTCATAGAGCCAATAATAACGTATGGCGCTGGAATCTGGTCCAAGGCTCTAAGATACAAGTGCGTCACGAAAAAGCTGCTCCAACTCCAAAGGCTCTTTGCCATAAAAATCATCCAAGGGTTTCGCACGGTGAGCACAGCTGCGTCCATCACCTTAGCGCAGCTCACACCACTCCCTGCGAAAGTCGCCGCCATAGCTGATGTAGAAACATCCAAACTCTCGGGAACCTCCTCTTTTCTGCCTCATGACCTACCAGTGGAGCAACTCTGCAAACCATCTGAACTACCTCATCCATCTGTGCGAAGAGGCATTGAATTCAAGGAAATATCCTCTACCTCGGACTTCGCGCAGATGGATGCCGATAACTCCTGGCGAATTTTCACAGATGGAAGCAAGCATGACGGCAAGGTCGGCGCCGCTTTCGTCACCTACAACCCATCTGGAGATCGAGTGGCAACAGTGAAGCTTAAGCTCCACGATTGCTGCTCGGTCTTCCAGGCGGAGATGCTCGCCCTTCAACGGGCATGTGAGCATATCGTTTCCAAAAGGCTTTCCCCGTGTATAGTGCTATCTGACTGTAAATCTGGGTTGACCGAGCTCATAAATGCAAACAGCCACAACCGCTTCGCCGTCAGCATCCACCGTAGCCTACATCAAGCCCGTGCAGCTGGGCTTACGGTCGAATTCGCGTGGGTTAAGGCCCACGTCGGATTCGACGGAAATGAGGCTGCTGACGTAGCGGCAAAGGAAGCCGCTGTTGCACACAAGGCCCCAGACTTTAACAGTATTCCAATCAGCCACATAAAATACTCCAACAAACTGAAATGCTCCCAGGAAGCACAGTCACTCTACGAAAATCCTAACACTTGCATGTATACAAGGGGCCTTTTGCCTTCATTCACTGAAGCCCAAAAGTACCTCAGCATTGTCAAACCCGTCTTCGCCTTAACGCAATTCCTATGCAACCATGGATATCACAAGGAATACCTCGCCCGCTTCCACATTACATCAGACGATAAATGCCCTTGTGATGGAACATCCCGGCAAAGTTGGAAGCACCTTCTACAAGACTGTCCTCGCTTCGAGGAACAAAGAATTGACCACTCTCTCACCAGCCGAATGCTGGATATTGACCCATACAACCTAACAGCCATAACAAGCAAGGAAGTTACCACCAACTCCTTTCACAATTTCGTAACTTACATAGTTACACACCTAAAAGACTACAATAAATAAAACATCCACACAAAACACTTCAACTCCAAAATAATCAATATTTTTGCCACAGAGTGAACCAAGAGCTCTGTGCGCTTAAATTAGATCCACAAAACTGATCTTTACCAAAAAAAAAAAAAAACCTAACCTAACCTAACCTAACCTAACCTAACCTAACCTAACCTAACCTAACCTAACCTAACCTAACCTAACCTAACCTAACCTAACCTAACCTAACCTAACCTAACCTAACCTAACCTAACCTAACCTAACCTAACCTAACCTAACCTAACCTAACCTAACCTAACCTAACCTAACCTAACCTAACCTAACCTAACCTAACCTAACCTAACCTAACCTAACCTAACCTAACCTAACCTAACCTAACCTAACCTAACCTAACCTAACCTAACCTAACCTAACCTAACCTAACCTAACCTAACCTAACCTAACCTAACCTAACCTAACCTAACCTAACCTAACCTAACCTAACCTAACCTAACCTAACCTAACCTAACCTAACCTAACCTAACCTAACCTAACCTAACCTAACCTAACCTAACCTAACCTAACCTAACCTAACCTAACCTAACCTAACCTAACCTAACCTAACCTAACCTAACCTAACCTAACCTAACCTAACCTAACCTAACCTAACCTAACCTAACCTAACCTAACCTAACCTAACCTAACCTAACCTAACCTAACCTAACCTAACCTAACCTAACCTAACCTAACCTAACCTAACCTAACCTAACCTAACCTAACCTAACCTAACCTAACCTAACCTAACCTAACCTAACCTAACCTAACCTAACCTAACCTAACCTAACCTAACCTAACCTAACCTAACCTAACCTAACCTAACCTAACCTAACCTAACCGGGGAGCAATGTGGGATACCTCCTCGTGGTGCTACCTGGGCAACGTCCGTGCGCACGGAGCGTGCGGGCGGCTGAATTCCCACCAGCGCGGTGACGCCCGCCCATAGGCGCCTAAGGCGACTAGCGGGCCCACCGGGCGACCCGTAATCCCTCAATGGAGAGGGGGCGGGGACCGCAAGGTCACGACAGGAAAGTCTTTAAAACCATGGAGGGTGAAGGCGGGGCAGCTGCGCCCGGAAGCAGCGTAGAAAGACATGGACGTAAGTGTAGATAAAAATTCTCTCCAGGCCGGTAACGTCGCGGGATGCGACGCACAATCCGGACCTGCCCTTTTCAGGGCGGGAAAGCCAGTCGTATCTGGGGTTGGCCCCTGTTTACCTTGCGCCACTGTGTCTTTGGACCGGTCGCCACCGGACGCGTCCGAGGCGTTTGTAGGAGAAAGGGATGAGGTCCACCAGGGCCAAGACTCCCACGACCGCGGGAGTTCCGCGATGAAGACGCCACAACCGTCTTTCGGGTCCCGGCTCAAAGGAATGTTCGGCAGTACAAAATTGACTGCTGCTCCCACTGCAACAACATCTGCAGTTATGCCGGAGGAAAACGTCGCGCTCATCAGCGACGATGACGAGTACGATAGCGGAGAAGAATTTCGGTCGTTCGATTGTGCTTTTGACGACCCTAACTCCCTATTCGAACACCTCGACCAGCAGCTGGACACTGCTATCCAGCAATCTGGGTACAGCCTACGCTCGCGTAATGTCACCCGCGCGAAAACCCCGGAAAGAGACGACAAGCCTGACTCTAAGACACTGACCAAGAGTCAAAAGAAAAAGGCCAAGAAGAAGGCTGCCGCTGCATCATCCGAACCAAAGCCCGGTACCTCCAAAACATCGGAGAAGGGCCCCGATGATGCTTCCCCACGGAAATCGCCTGAGACAACGTCGCAGATTGCGCCATACACTTCTGCGACTGACCTTGCGTCCGCGATTCACGTCGAGACGCAAAGGATCATTGACGTCACCGACGAACTACCGAAGGCCGTGTCGATGGAGCAGTACGACTGCATTAGATACGCAGCCAGCGACATCAGTGGCTTTGTTGAGAAGCTGCTGCATTTAAAGGGTCAAGAAGATCCCTGCACCCTCACAACCAGTGACCGACAGCGGCTTGAGTCGGAAGTACAGACCCTCCGTACTCGAGTCGTTGAACTTGAACGAAAGTCCGTCACCTATACTCAGGTGATGGACATGCGTAATAAGAACGAGGACAGGCTCGAGGCCGAGGTGGAGAAATTAAGAGCCGACAACAACAAGCTCTCCCGAGAGTTGGCTTCTTTGCGCGTGGCTTTACTCGATCAGCCCGCGCACGAAGCCGGCTTCCTGGTAGAAACCACCTCCCTCGGAACTCAAACCTGCGACAACGCTTCTGAGCAGACTGTAGCGGCTCAGCCCGCCAATATTGATGATGCCCGGCTAGAGGCCCTAGCTAGCGCAATTATACGCCAGGTTGGCGAAAAGATGGATGCCAGGCTTGCAGGTTTGGAGGACCGTCTTCTTCCAGCCCCAAATGCTCGCACTCGCTCTCAAGACCAGGTTGCCAAGAGCTGCACACTTGCCGAGCCGGATCCCATGGCCGGCCCCAGCAACGCTCTGGCCCCTCGCAAGGGTAAAAGAAAGAAGACGCAGAAAAGACCCACTCAATCGCCTGACTCCATCTTACAGCCACCTGCCTCGTCCGGCATAGCGGCACCTTCACCTGCCAACATCTGGGTGGAGGTAGTTAAAAGGGGTAAGCGCGGAAAAGGAAAGGGTAAGTCTGCCCAACCCCAGACTGCGCAACCTCAACAACCCAAAAAGACCGCACAACCGGTAAAAACAGTTATGCCCGATAAGATCGCGGCACCCACAAAGAAGAGGAAGACTAGACTACGAGTGCCAAAAACGGCAGCCGTAGTTCTTGAACTTACCTCTGAGGGCAAGGCACAGGGCTTTAACATATCGGACCTGCTAAAGGATGCCAAAGCCAAATTAGACCCTGCAGATCTCGGTGTGGAGGACCGAATAAACATCAGGCCGTCCCTAGCCACTGGAAACCGCATCATCGAAGTCGCGGCTCTCAAGGGCGGGGAACTGAGCGAAGCGAACACGAAGGCCGACGCCTTCGCTACTGCACTTCAAACGGTTCTTCCACCCGGGGTTGTTAAAATGACTCGGCCTGATAAAACAGCCGACATCCGGCTTTCAGGCCTTGAGGAAAATATGACCGCCGATGAGGTCGCAGCAGCCGTATCCAAAATTGGCGGTTGCACGTCAGCCCACATCAAAGTGGGACGTATTGGGCTTAACAATCGGGGCGGCGGTTCCACCGTCGTTACCGTCCCAATCGCGACTGCCAAAGCGCTTGTAACAGCCAAACGCATTAGGATCGGCTGGGTCTCGGCTAAAGTCACACTGCTGAAGCCGAGACCCCTGAGATGTTTCCGCTGCCTCGGAACAGGGCATGGCCGGGCTCTCTGTAAGTCCAAGGAGGACCACAGCAACACCTGCATGCGCTGTGGAGTGCCCGGCCATAGAGCCAAAACTTGTACAGCCGCGCCAAACTGTGTTATATGCACGAAGGCCGACCGCCCAGCGGATCACAGACTGGGAACGGGAAACTGCACCCGGTCCAATATTCGCAGGCGAGGAAGACCACCCGAAGCCCCTGCTGCGCCCACGCGCGCGGGCCCAACGGAAGGGCGGAAGCAGCAAGTTAACGAATCGAAAGATCGTTCACAACAGCCTGCAACCCCCACAACGAAAGCAGTCACACTGCGATTTCCGGGTACCCCACAAAGGACCCCAACGAGAGTGCCAAATAAGCCCACAAAAGAATAGCGGAATGAAAGAGTTCTGCAAGGAGAGAGGCGGAAAATAACCGCCACTGAATAATAAAGTCAGTAGACTCCCTGGAGTAACTCAATAGCACGGGGAGCACTACGTAGCTCTATCGTTCATTAAAAAAAAAAAAAAAAAAAAAAAAAACCTAACCTAACCTAACCTAACCTAACCTAACCTAACCTAACCTAACCTAACCTTTTTTTTTTTTTTTTTTTTTTTTTTTTTTTTAGCGTCAGGAAAATGCTCTTCCGCATACCACACCAGCCGCGGGGGCGGCCGGGGGTTATGTGGGACTCCGAGCCTCAACGCGAGGCCCGCCTACCCACTAAAAACCTGACGGCGTTCCTCCGGTGCCTTATTGAGTCGGGACTATGGGTTTCGCCTTAGGCCGCGGGCCACAGGCATGCTCCACAGTCCCAGCTCGGCCGTGGCTTACTCAATAGTAAGCGCCACCCGGCTTAGAGGAGGAGGGGTGCCTCTCCCCAGTCTTCTGCGAGCGGCGCGCGGGAACACGCGCGGCGCCGTCGCGGGCCCCCTTGAGCGGACGTCAGACACCCCCTGCATCTAACGCCCGGGGCCCATTAGGAAGGGGCAGGTGGAGGAGGTAGTTTCTCCTCCGGCGCCCAGTGCGCCGGTGGCGGACAGACGAGGCGTCAGCCAGGGCCTCTCGCTCCCGTTCCGCCGCCTCCTTCTGCGCGACCACAGCCTCACAAAAGGTCAGTACCGCCTGCCATGCCTCCTTCTTGGCGGCCATCCTCGCCACTAGAGCCGGTAGGGAGAGGTCCCCCCCTACTACTGCGACAAGGTCGCCGCGCTCCCTCACCCAGGCCGGGCATGTCGCGAGGGTGTGCTGCGCGGTGTCCTCGTCGCAGTGGCTGCAATGTAAACATGCAGCCGACGGCTCGCGCCCTATCTTGGCGAGGTACGCCCCGAAACAGCCGTGGCCTGACAGCACCTGGGTCAGCCTGAAAGTCAGGCGACCGTGTTGTCGTCGCACCCACTCCTGCAGCACCGGGCCAATCGCCTCTACAGTGCGACGAGCATATCGGCTGTCGGCCAGGCGTCTCTCCCAGCTCTCCAGAGCCATCCTCTCGAGCTCAGCACGCTCCGCCTCAATTTCTCTGGGTGCGGGCCTTTGCCCCAGGGACCTTTGGTCTCCGCGCCACTGGTATACAGCAGCGAGGACCAGGGCATCGAGGTCCCAGGGCATGCTCCCTGCCAGAGCAAGTGCCGCGTCTGCGGAGATGGTGCGGTATCCCCGGATGATTCGGATGGCTAAGTGACGCTGCACTCTTCGCAACAGCGTAGCGTTGTGGCTCGCTAGAGCGTCGTGCCACACAGGTGCCCCGTATAGCGCCATCGACCTCACGACGCCCATATACAGGCGCCGGCTGGATGCAGAAGGGCCTCCCAAGTTGGGCATAAGCGTACTTAGTGCTCCCGCTGCCTTCATCAATTTCGGCGCCAAGCGCTGAAAATGCGCGCGAAATGTCCACCTCCCATCTAAGAGCAAGCCCAGGTATTTAAGGGTCCGCCCGATCTCAATGCGGGCGCCGCCAACAATGAGGTGGGACCCTGCCGGTGGCGTTTGTCGAGGACCGTGGAAGAGAAGGGCCTCGGACTTGTCGAGCGCTACCTCCAGGCCCAATTCCCTTATACGGCGCACCACTATGGCGACTCCCGCCGTAGCACGTCGTGTTGCCTCGTTTAGGTCGGCTCCGCGAGCCGTGACGAGGGTGTCGTCGGCGTAACATGTTACGCCAACCCCCGCGAGAAGACGCCCGCGAAGGACCCAGTCGTACCCGAGGTTCCACAGGAGTGGCCCAAGGACCGACCCCTGTGGAACGCCGCACGAAACAGTCCAGCAGAGAACGCCATTTGGCGTGGGACACTCGACGACCCTGTTTGCCAGGTAGTCGGCAATGAGCATTCGTAAATAGGCAGGCACCCCGTGATGGATGAGGGCCTGCCTAATGCACGCCCACGGCAGAGTATTAAAAGCGTTGGCGATGTCAAGTGACACCGCCAATAACACCCCGCCGCTAGCAACTGCCTTTTCGGACAGCTCTCGAACCCGCAGGATTGCGTCGATAGTGGACCTCTCCGCCCGAAAGCCATATTGTTGGGTGGATAAATTCGGCCCAACATTATTTAGGTGCTGGACGAGGCGGACCGCGATTATTCGCTCCAGTAACTTTCCCACCTCGTCGAGCAGCACGATAGGGCGATAAGCCGATGGAGAATCCAAAGGGCGCCCCTCCTTCTTTATGAGAACTAAGCGTCCCCGCTTCCACGCCTTGGGAAAGCGCCCTTGTGTAAGACAGGCTGTGAAAAGCCTTCTGAGTCGCTCGCCTAGGGCCTCCTCAGCAAGCAGCCAGGCTTTGGCCGGAATTCCATCCGGGCCTGGTGCCACGTTTTTTGACTTGAGGCGCATGAGGGCTGCGCCCAATTCTCCCTCGGACACTGGTTCCAGGGGGTCAGACGGGGCAACAGGATGCGGTCTCATAGGTGGAGGGTTGTATCCCTCTCGAGCTGGAAAAAGAGCTGCCACGACAGATTGGAGGAGCCTTGGCTCCAGGGTCTCCGTAACTGGGGGCATCCATGGTCGGAGTTTGCCTCTAACCGTGCGATAGGGGCGTCCCCACGTATCCCTGCTAAGCGTGGCCAGGAGCTCTTCACGCGATTTGGCCTTTGCCTTGGCTATGGCTAACTGCAGGGCCCTCTTGGCCGTCCGATATGCCTCGAGTAGCGGGCCGTCTAGCTCCGGATCTCGTGTGCGTCTACGGAGATGTCGGGAGGACTCACGGCGTGCTGCGATGCACGCCCGCCGCAGCTGGGCGAGATCCTCCGACCACCAGTAGACCTGGCGACGGGGAGGCGAGGGTCCGGATCGAGGCATGGATGCGTCACACGTTTGCGTCATCGCCTCTCGAAACCACTCAACCTCTTCATCCACTTGGACCGGCCCGCTGGATGTTGGGAGCCAGGCTTTTACAAGGGCCGCCTCTCGGAACATGTTTTTGTCGAGGGCCTTAAGGCGCCATCGGGGGTAAGTTGGCCTACGACCGGCGGTTCTGGGTGCTGTTACGTTCGGTGCGGCGGAGATGTCCATCCAGATGTACTGGTGGTCGGACATTGTCTCCGCCTCCGTAAGCACACTCCAGCCGCTGATTCTGGCTGCAACCGCAGGGCTAGCAAATGAGAGATCCACTATGGACTTTCCCTGCGGTCGCACGCATGTAGGCTCCCTGCCACGGTTGAGCAGTACCAGGCCTGCTGCAGTGGCCCACTCTAGCACGAGCTCTCCGCGAGGTTCGTTCGCTCGCGAGCCCCACGCCACGTGCTTCGCATTAAAGTCGCCGCAGACGAGTGCGGGGATTAGAGACTGCTGCAAGACGGCACTCAGCCTATCTAGGCTGGCCTCGACTGAAAAACCTAACCTAACCTAACCTAACCTAACCTAACCTAACCTAACCTAACCTAACCTAACCTAACCTAACCTAACCTAACCTAACCTAACCTAACCTAACCTAACCTAACCTAACCTAACCTAACCTAACCTAACCTAACCTAACCTAACCTAACCTAACCTAACCTAACCTAACCTAACCTAACCTAACCTAACCTAACCTAACCTAACCTAACCTAACCTAACCTAACCTAACCTAACCTAACCTAACCTAACCTAACCTAACCTAACCTAACCTAACCTAACCTAACCTAACCTAACCTAACCTAACCTAACCAGTCGCACTCCGTCCGCCGCCGCGAACGCCACGTTTCTGCGACGCTCCGTTGTCTTAAAATCGTAAAAATAGTCTTTTTACTACTAAATACAGTGTATTATACATCAAAAGACGCGTAATTTTACCACCTACCCAACAGTGAAAACCGCGCACGATTCGGACTTTTCGTTCTCCTTTTATCGCTAAAAAACTGTGAAAAATTGTGAAATTGGACACAAAATAGTGAACGCTGCCCGATCTGTCGCGACGACCCCCTGTTTTATATACATCATTCGACGCGCCAACTCGCCCCCCAACTGCTGGTGAAGACTACGGATTTTTATCTCCTCATTTGGCCGAGCTACAAGCTAAAAACTTCAACGAGTCACCGAGTCAACTCAGCAGCTGGAGGTGGTACCACCTTGAACGGCACAGGAAACGTCGCGCACCATCACCTACATCACTCTGCAGGTTTTTCCATGAAAATTCCTCTACCAGGAGAGGAGCTACAGCCATTTTTCGCCTGAGCAAATTCGTACCTGGACTTCGCAGAAGATTTACTCAAGATCTACCGCGACAACCACACCTGGAAAAATCTTCAGAAGATCACAGCAAGCCTCCTCTTACCTGAGGTACCATTTTTAGATTTTTAGGCCTAGTAGTTTCCGTTATATAAGACTTTTTCCCCGGCGTCGAAATTATTTCCGCCGTTAATGTTGCCATTTTATTAGTTTTTTGTTAATAACTACGGAACCCGTTAATTTCCTTACAGTTTTGGTTCACTATAGTTAGTTTTATAACATTGCACAACGTTTCTAAAAATTTCAGCTTAATCCGACTATAAATAAAAATTTATTTTCACAAATCGAATTACGTAACAGCGCGGCTAATTCAAATTATCGCCTTATCATTTCAAATTTTTATTGTTTAACTTTTGTAAATATGTCTTCGTCGGACGGGGAAGAATATGAAGGTGACTTCGGGGATATTACCGCCTACCTCTCCCCTGATAGTGGGTCACCCACCCCCTCCACTAACACCCTCAGATCCGTCAGATCAGGGAGATCTGGCAGATCTGCGAGATCCGGTAAGTCAGGCAAGACTACATACCGTCCAATCTCGAAATCCAAACACCCCAGCACTAGCCGGGAACACCACTCCACTCCGGCCACCTCACAGGCCACCACACAACCACAACCGGCTGCTAAGCAGCCCTTCGACTACGAGGGAGCCCTCCTCAAGGGGGCCCTCGGCATGCTAGATCGCATTAAGCACTGTGTGGCACAATGCGGGCGCGGTATGAAGAAGGAGTACCGCGATGAAATAAACGAGAATGTGAGCGCGCTGAAGCGGTATGTCACGGGCACACCACCGCCCTGTTTCACATCAGCCAAGACATCCACGGACGCGGCCCCTGGTATCGACCAGGTGCGGCAGGCGGTTCGCGAGGAGCTGGCCAAGGCCAGTACCCCCAGTCCTGATACCATCAGGGAGACCGTCAGGGACTGCGTCCGTGCTGAAATACGCAACGCGTTGCGCACACCCAGCACGCACACTACGGCCTCAGGCTTAATTACTTACGCCGAGGCTGCCGCTCGCCCTACTCCACCTAAGCCCCAGGGCGGTCACACTCTCGTAGTAACCAAGTCAGGTGACCCCCCGGCCACTAAAGATGAGATTAACAAACTTTGGAAAGAAAACATCTCTTTTAAAACTTCTACCTTTGCACCCGCCCGCATTCAAACAATAAATAATAACCGCCTAAGGGTAGAATTTGATACGATCGAGCAGCGGGATGAAACCGCGGAACGCCTCGCCACCAATTCTGCCCTTACAGCTAAAAAACTCGACAAGTTACAGCCGATGGTGATCCTCAAGGGCATCACACGCGACACCAATAAGGATGAGCTCGCTGATATACTACTCGGTCAGAACCCCACCATTACTAAAGCCTTTAAAGCAGACACCGACATCTCAGTGAAATTCACTAAAAACAACCGTCGCAACCCAGGCCTTTACAATGCCATTCTCATAGTCACCCCTCCTATCTGGCAGGAGATGACCAAACTAGGTCGAGTCAACATTGACCACCAGAGAGTCTCTGCTGGCGACTACTGCCCGCTCCTACAATGTCACCGCTGTCTTCAGTATGGGCACCTTCGATCTAAGTGTCGTACAGAAACCCAGGCCTGCTCACACTGTGCCTCGTCGGAGCACTCATTCATTGACTGTCCAGTCAAGAATGATAAGAAGGCGATTAAGTGTCATAACTGCGCTAAATCTAGTAAACCAGCCGGCCACTCGGCCACTTCTCAAGTATGCCCACTCCACGTCATTATGACTGAGCGCACTCGCGCTCGTGTGGATTATGGTAATTAGTAACACACATTAACTCACATTTTACACTTACACAACACATCACATCACACAAACACACATTTACTCATATAACTACACACACACACACACATACTTTCACTAACACACACTTATACAATACATATATCAGTCACATTACATTTCCACCTTACGCCTTACATCCCTTTGGGCCTCTTTACACACTCACTCTTGACACTTTTTCACCCTCCATCGACATTTACCTCATCACTAGTTGGTTCTTATCTTAATTACTATTCCACAGTGTCACGTGACATAGGAAAACTGAGGAAAAGTACACTTTTAATAAACTTAGATCAAATCTGATTACATCATCGTGTCCGCCAGAGTTTTCCACACTATTTACATACCTCACACATCAATTTCCACCTAGTTTTACCCGTTTTTCATCACTCCGTTTTACACAAAGCAATTTAGCCACGCCTCTGGCCACGCCCACTAACTATTTCTTAAATAATTACTTTTTCGCAGATAATCCCTTTGAATATTATGCCTCCACACCCCCACAACCCATTTCGAACAAAACATTAACTTAAAACTTGCTAGCTTAAGCATTAATTCGATCTTTAAGCTACCATCTATTTTCTCTCATTACGGCCAAACTACTTCACACAGACTCTTCATATTTACGCACATTTATCTTCATACCATTACCTCTCTCTAGACACCACTCGCACTTACTTGGACCCTTTTATCACCTATTTATCATCAATTACATTTTAAATTTTCACATCAATAATTAAGCTATCACAATGCTCAATTCTTTTAAATATTAGTCAAAATATCATCGTTGTACATCTACACAACCAAACCCATTCATACAAACTACTAAACATGCCTCATTCTAACATTATTCACATTTTTAGGTTATATTTTGTATCTCATATCACAATCAAACCACTTAATATTGACTCATCACATTCACATACATCTATTCTCACTCTCACAGCATTGTTTTGACACCACTCCCAACCACATTGACTCTCTCTATCTTAAGTTCTCATCACTCACTACTAATTCACACAGCATTAAGCCTGCCTCTTACATTTTCGCCACTCTTACTTGGCCGATACACATACTCCAATACACATACTCCATCTACACCAGTTTCTACACACCACACATCAGTGCGTAAATTAGTGTGCTTTCTAGCCAATAGCACGTTAAAAAGCATCATTTTTGCCTCTTGGCATAAACATTTCACACACAATCCTCACAGATGTCGCCACTATCACCGACTCTGAAATACACTCATAGACTTTACCTCACACTTCACCTATCTCACTAGTCACTATCACTTAATTAATTACTAATATCTAATCAAGCATCACTGATCTACATACAATATAACACGAAACATCACATCATCACCTACTGCGTTTCCTCGCACGCCACGCCACCTAGTATTGCATTCAAACGACATACCGCACGTGGATTTAGCGCCTCTGGCGCTCATTCTATGCACTACACCTCATTTACACTCCCATCAACACTCTACACATAATTCTAGTAACTCGCCACAGATGTCACCCTGTACTCGTAAGTACATTTGTCAATTACTTCACTTCATTACAATTTACAATTAATGTGTGTTAATTAATTCATAGTCGATAGTACATCGCGGTTATGACTTTAATTTTATCTTTATTTAATATCTTACCTTAGTTACGACATTTACTTTATCGCGCTTTTAGCGCCATCACAAATTCTCGACGTACTTTGTATTACTAAACTATTACTTGCGCTCAGCGCCTCTGTCGGATGCTTAATACATCACGTACACAACCATTTCTCTCAATTACGCATTTAGCGCCCCCTAGGACGCTTGACACACTAACACATTACACACTTTAATTTGCTTACCTTATAATTATCCTCACTAGAGGCGGCACACTGACAATGTCTAAACCTTTATTAAACACTAGATCTCACTGCCTTTACTCTTGATTAATCGACCCTTCGATATTACATCACCTTAGCAGCGCATTTAGCGCCCCACGGACGCTCAACGTACTACATACTGCTCTGCTCATTTCTACTTGTCGCTTTTAGCGCCCCTTACGGACACCTGAAACATTACGTACACAACATAACTTACCTTTCTCGAACCGCGCATTTAGCGCCCCCACGGTTGCTTCGAACACTACGTACTACTCATATTTAATGTTATGGTTCTGCCATACAATCATTGGCACAACCATCCTTGCTAACTTTACAATAGACCCATTACATTAATTAATTAATCAGTTTAAATCGCTCATTTAGCATGCACTATGCTTACGCTGATAAGCATACCTATTAAATATTATATCTTTGTGCCTTGTTACACAATTAATCAATCTTGACTCGACACCGCTCCTGATACGCATTTAGCGCCCCTACGGACGCTTGACACACTACACTATACTCATTCCTTCTACTCGCTTTTAGCGCCTTACGGATGCCGAAAACACTACGTACACTACGTACACCATATTGCTTTTCTTTAACTGCGCATTTAGCGCCCTCACGGTTGCTCGAAACACTACACACTACGCTCACTTAATCTTATGGTTCCTACACACAGATTAATGTCGCCACCATTCTTGCAAACATAAAATGGATATACATTAATTAATCAGAACTAAATACGCTTCAATCTATAATTTAAACACACTATTACTAAATGATAAATTACTCGACACAACCTAATACGTTTGGCATTAGCATGGACTCGCTACTGTATTAGTCATTGACTTCGGCACCTCGCTAACTTCTAATACTTATTTTCTGTTACTAACATAATTTTACTATAATTAATCTTTTATCTAGCCCGTCCGCATTGCCTACACAGTGCCTACATTATAATATCTGTACTAATCACTTTCATGCAGCGCCTCAAGTGCTTAATTATCCATTTTCTTGACAAATTAATCTACTTGCCAACATCGATTAGTTCCTCATTCATATTTACACCTTGCTCCGACCATTAACTTATAACAGCGCTTTTATTCAGCGCGCGCTGTTGCCTAATTCGATTATTATTTAGTTATTTACACATTTTAACATGTCATTAATTAGGAATACTATATTGATTTTAACTTAATTTAATATCTACCGTTATTATGATTACATTACTGTTATTTACTACTTACCTTTGCTACCTTTTTATAAAATAACAAGCTTGGACTTGTATTTTGCATACATAATTTAGCTGTAAGGAAGTATACGTTGATTCATTGTAAATCATTGTAAATACATAATCTTAGATCGATCTTCTTACATTATACTTTAACTATTACAATGTATGTCAATGATAATTTTATGTAGAGGATCAATATCAATCCTCTTACCAATACTGCTTATTAACCGATTGACCTCTTGTATAGCGGTCAATCTGAATTGTTTTATATTAGAATTTGCCTATAATATTAGTAAATAAGTTTATTAAGACTAATTAATGTACCAAACATCGTAATTATTTACTACCCATTGAATAATTTATAACTAATCAGTTATGAATCTCACATAACATGTATCTAAATCTCTTTACAAATTTCAAACTGTATAATACTAAATGGTACACGTTTAATAAACCTTCCACACCTAGTCTTAACATATTTTTGTATAGTGGCGGATTATCGACGAAATTATTTTTCGCAAAAAAAAAAAAAAAAAAAAAAAAAAAAAAAAA
>OY756398.1:21252168-21254668 GCA_963576865.1 Anania hortulata | reverse complement strand
TAACCTAACCTAACCTAACCTAACCTAACCTAACCTAACCTAACCTAACCTAACCTAACCTAACCTAACCTAACCTAACCTAACCTAACCTAACCTAACCTAACCTAACCTAACCTAACCTAACCTAACCTAACCTAACCTAACCTAACCTAACCTAACCTAACCTAACCTAACCTAACCTAACCTAACCTAACCTAACCTAACCTAACCTAACCTAACCTAACCTAACCTAACCTAACCTAACCTAACCTAACCTAACCTAACCTAACCTAACCTAACCTAACCTAACCTAACCTAACCTAACCTAACCTAACCTAACCTAACCTAACCTAACCTAACCTAACCTAACCTAACCTAACCTAACCTAACCTAACCTAACCTAACCTAACCTAACCTAACCTAACCTAACCTAACCTAACCTAACCTAACCTAACCTAACCTAACCTAACCTAACCTAACCTAACCTAACCTAACCTAACCATCGTACACTCAAATTTAATCTCAACTGCACTCAGGTTAATGTCGGGCGGGGTAGAAATGCCCAGCATGAGTTGAATATTCACCTTAACAATACCGGCTGTGATGTGGCTTTCTTGAACGAACCATTTACTAGCAGCAACATTATGAAGCCCACTTCGGGATATATTACTTACCAATTCGGCGCTGGTCCTGGCTCAGATCGACCCATTAAATCAGCAATACTCATTAAAGAGAAATTACTTAGCACACTAGGTATGGCCGAATACTCTGATCCAAACATTTGCGTCGTGCAAATTAAGGACCGCTCGGGACGTAAAGTGTACCTGGTGGCCGTGTACGTAGAACCCCGCAGCGACACTTATAACACCATCAGCAAACTCGAGTTGTTCCTCCAGAGAACAGCCGGGTCAACACACATCATCTGCGGAGATTTTAATGGCTGGCACGGCCTATGGGGTTCGCGCGAAAATAATCCAAGAGGAAATGCTATAATTGACTTAGCAACTATAAATAATCTTGCGGTCTGCAACATTGGAAACACCCCAACATATTTTAGGATGACTCGCGATGGTCCTAGTGAATCTATAATCGATCTTACCTGGATTTCCAATGCTGGAGTAGTCACCGTTTCAGACTGGGTGGTAGATATAGACCTTTGCCCTTCTACAGAACATCGCGCCATAAGATTTATCGCACAGTTTGGCATCCAGGGACTCACTAAAACTCAAAAATCCTCCACCTTCAAATACAATACCAGTCAGGTGAAATGGGAGGAAATCCAGCACTCGTTTGTTAATGAAGTACGCTCGCATCTTCCTACTAATATACAGTTTGACAATATCGATCAAAATGGGCTAAATCAATACGCGGATCAATTTACGCATGCTATTCAAATGGCATGCGATAAACACCTACCAAAATCCACCGGTCTGCCACATCGTGCACCTTGGTGGAACGAAAAACTTTCAGAGCTTAAGAGATCCGTAATAAGAAGTCACCATCAGCTCAGCAGAGCAGTTCGTCGCCGGCTGCCACTAGATGAGCTCATACGGGAACGTGACCGGCTAAGGCGCGAATACTCAGACGCTTTCTGCTCTGCCTCTACTGAACACTTCAGAGAGTTCTGTAGCAGGCAGAAGCGCGAGGACGTCTGGTCGGTCACTAACCGTATCATAAAAACTCGGCCACTGGTCCAAGCTCCGGCTACGCTGCGTTTAGCGGACGGATCATACACAAAAGACTCGACCGACACAGCCCAGGCGCTCCTCGAGCAGTTCTACCCCAATGACACTACAGACAACACGACTACGCAAGCTAACCTTCGAGACAATATGGCTAAGCCTATGAACACCTCTAGTGAGCCGCCATTTACTTACGAAGAAATCGTGGATAGTCTAAGGGGGATGAACCACAAAAGGGCACCTGGGCTGGACCATCTCACATCAGATATTTGCCTCAGAGTGGCACTGTGGCTTCCAACTGAAACACTTGGGCTCATCCAAGCCTGCCAGCGTCTTGCCGTTTTTCCTAAGGAGTGGAAGACCGCTACGGCAAAAATCATACCGAAACCGGACAAGCCGGAATACAACAGCCTATCGAGTTACAGACCTATAGGCCTACTAAATGTTTTCGGTAAACTACTGGAGCGTCTAATAGCGAACAGACTAACCTTTTACATGAATAAACACAACCTTCAGTCCACCAAACAGTACGGCTTTAAAAGCCAAGCCTCAACAATCCAGGCCATCTTTAATGCTCTTAATTTGGTCAAGGCTGCTAAGTCCAGGGGAGAACAAGTATTAGCTGTCTCCCTTGATATTAAGGCGGCTTTTGACAGAGCATGGTGGCCTGCGATTTTTCAACGCCTTCGAGATATGGACTGCCCTGAAAATATTTACCGTATCCTATTAAACTACGTGGAGGACCGAGAAGTCCAAATAAACTTTGCGGACTGTAAAGTTCGCAAGTTTATGTCCCGGGGCTGCATTCAGGGTTCCGTCATCGGCCCGATGCTCTGGAA